>PVIC010011375.1:0-41413 GCA_004025085.1 Thryonomys swinderianus
AGTTACGAAAGTAGGGTAGACAGCAGGGAAACAAAAATGCACTTCTGTTCCATGTGACATTCTACTATGTATGCAAATGGGAGAAAATCTGATGCTCAGATACAGTGTTGACATTCTAGCTGTGTATTTCCTCTCTCTGAGACTGATGTACAAAGATTTCCTGTGGATTAGCTTAGAGCACTAAGGATTTGGATAGGAATGTGGAGGTGCTAGGTGAGAGAGAGGGCAGGTGAGAGAGAGACCTATTTTCTCCTCCACAATCCCTGGAGGGCAAAGTCTTGTGATGTTTGTTTGGTGGTGCTGTAGTTGTCAGCATCAAATCTCATGTTCAGAATTATGGTAATGATTATCACACTTATTTTATAGGTAAGGAAACTAAGGGTCAGGAAGTTTGAATGGTCAGTTTGTGGTCAGAAAATTCAGACCCAAACTGCTATTCTGTCCCCAAATACAGGACTCTTTCCACTACCAATGCTCTGTCTATGTCCTTTGGGACTTCCTATTCTTTTTTTTTTTTTTTTCTTTTGAGACAGGGTCTCACTTTGTAGTTCAGGCTGGCCCTCAGCTAACTATGTATACCAGGCAAGCCTTGAACTTCAGCAGTCCTCCTGCCTCTGCCTCCTGAGTGCTGGGATGATAGGTGTGAGCCACCACGCCCGGCACTGTGGTATGTGGTATTGATGGCTGGTGGGCATGAGTCACCATGCCCAGCATTGTATGTGGTTACTGGGATTGTATTGAACTCAGGGCCTTGTGCTTGCGAGGCAGGCACTGGAACCACTGAGCTCAATCTCCAGCCCTGGGATTTCCTGTTCTTTGAAGAAACTAGACATTAAGATCATGAATGAGAGAAGACCAATGAGAGACTTGTCTGTCTTCAAGCAGATGGTATATTGAAAAGGCATCAAGTCTTGTCAGGGTAGTTGTAAATAAAAGAATTTGATCAATGGACAGAACTCAAAGGAGTACTTCTATAACCAATAAAACAGGTAATCATGTTAGCTAGTGAGGTTCTTGTCCTAAAAATGTTCCAGGAGAGCCTGGCTGAACTCTGACCAGGGCTCTGAGGCTGGGGTTCTTAGGTTGAGCAGTGAGTGGGACTGGAAAGAGCTCAGGTGCTATGGCACAGTATGCCCAATGGTATGCTATAGTACACCATGTTGCACTATGGTACACTGTGGTATGCTATGGTATGTCCCATTGCTGAATACAGAGATCTCTACCACAGCACAGTGGAGTGCTTCGTGAAGTGCACTCATATAAAACTAACTCAGAAACTGTCTGATCCCATGGAGGTGCCAACATCTCCTATAAATGCTCGATCTAATTTGAAAACTATTTTTTCTTATGAACCAGAAAAAAAAATTCTCAGAAGTAAAACTTGATCGTATGGGACTTTGGTAAAGGATCAAAGGTAGCATTGAATAAAAAATATAAACACTTCCAGAAAGGTTTGTGGGACAAATGGCTAGCCATTAGGACAAAAGCAAAGGTGAATTCTTCTCTCGTTTCTGATGTGCAAATAAATCCCAGCTTAATCAAGGATCTCAACCATAAAAAAGATACATCAAGAAGATATGTGTGAGGGTACGTATATGTGAGCATGGCAAAGCACACACATGCAGCATGCACGGTAGATGAAGGGATGATTTCCTAGTCCATACGGTTTTTCTTGGTCTATATTCTGAAGTCTTGCACATGTGACACTGATCAGGCAGGTAGTCATACTTCTGCAATTTTTTGTTTTTGAAAGTCAAGCTGGTCCCCCCCGCTCGCATGAGTCTGTTCACCCTGACAGTATGTGGTGTCACTGAGAACACTGAGAGCTATTTCTAGTCAGGCTCAGGTGCCTCTATTCTTGGCATTCTCCTATTATAACACAATGGATGGTGAGGAAAAAATAGCAGTCACATTTGAAATGTTTTGTTATGTGGTATTATTGGATTAGGAACAGTTTTGTTGTTTATCCTAACTTTCAAATGCTCCTTCTCTGTCCTTTATCCTCATGATAAAAAAAAAAAATTCAAGGTGTTGTTGGAGGTCATTAGTAATTCAAGTTTGAAAAGAAAATTTCCTTCTGTTCCCCTTTGAAGCCTCTGGATCAGTTGATTTGAAGAGTGTCCTGAGATTGCAAGGCAAGCCATTAAAAATGTGCTGTCCACAGCTACTATATGTGCAAACGGGATATTTCAGACCCTGGCACAACAGCACAATGCAGAAAAATAAAATTCACACTAAGGTTGACTTAAGGTTGCAACTCCACAATCTGATTCTACGAATTAATATCAGGTTACTTTTTGAACTTAAAAATAAATAAGAGCTAAATAGATTTTCATTGTTCATTCTGATTTTTGGTAAGACTTGGATAAAAAATGCTTATTAATAAAGTATTTGAAAATTAGTGACTGATATATTTTTTACTTCAAAAAAGTTGTTTCGATCATCATGGCTTTTCTTTGCTTTTTTGGCCTTGGCTGGCAAGATTCATAGGACTACAACATTTTCTCCTTCAATAGTGTCCACAGCTTATGTCTTGTAGAGTAATTATTTCCCTTCTTTTCCCACTGCTATTTAAAGTATTTTCTTTTAAGTGTATATGTTTTCCTATTATCTTTTGTTTGGTTACTATTTTTTTATAAATTGAATTCTTTATTGGTACAATTTATATACATATCAAAATCATGTATAACATTGGGGAATTTGTACCAGTATATGACACAAGATAATTCTCATTTTTACCCATATCCCTACCCACCCACCCCTCCTAACCCCCTTTATACATGCTCTTTTATTTTCTTTCTGTATCATATTTATTCCTTCCCCTGTTTGGTTACTATTTTAGCATATATTTTTATTAGTGCCAATTTTATGTGTTTTATGAACTTAATTTGTTCTATGATTTTGGAAAAGATGGCTATGTTTGTTTATGTGTGTGTTGAGGATCAAATTGTTTGCAAGCAAAGCATTTGTAAACCAAGATGCCGCTGTATTATTATTATTATTTTTTGAGACAGGGTCTCACTTTGTAGTTCAGGCTGGCCCTGAACTCACTATGTAGGCAAGCCTCAAACTCAGCAATCCTCCTGCCTCTGCCTCCTGAGTGTTGGGATGACAGGCATGAGCCACCATGCCTGGCACTGTGGTATGTGGTATTGATTGCTGGTGGGCATGAGTCTCCACGCCCAGCATGGTATGTGGTTACCGGGGATCAAACTCAGGACCTTGCACTTGCGAGGCAGGAGCTGGAACCACTGAGCTAAATCTCTGGCCTCTGTATTATGTTTTAATATGGTATTTTCATAAGTTGTATCCACTCCTATCACTTCCCATATATCTCTCCTTCTCCCCTTTTTCTTCTCTTCTAATTAGTGTCACCTATTTTCATGCCATCTTTTTACTTTTTAAATTCCATATATTTGGGGAGTAGAGAATACTTGTACTTTTGAGTCTGGCTTATTTTGCTTAACATGATGATCTCCAGTTCCCTCTATTTTCCTGCAAATTATACAAATTCATTCTTCTTAACTCCACTGTGTAATTATACCATATTTTTGTTATTTATGCATCTGTTAATGGGTACCTGGGCTAGGTTCAAAAATCATCAAAGGGCATGAGATGGAGCCTTGGACTCTGCGTGTGTGTGCATTTAGACAATGAGGACGGCAGAAATGATTGTGTCTCTCTAAGGAAGTGGGAAATGGCAGATAGTCAACTGCACTCCAAAGACACTGTGTGCTTTGCTGTCCTCCTACTCTCGTGGACACTGTTCTCAGAGGAGGCTAGCGATCTTGCAGGACAGCTAGCACTCCCCGTCTATAAACAGGAAAACTAGGGTCCAACAGGGACATACTAGACCTCACCTCATGTCTTAGGAGTGATGAGCCTTCTTGAACATGGTCACCTGACTCTAGAGAGGGTGAAATCCAAGTTTCTGTGTAGTCTCTGAGACCCACCCAAAAGCATCCCTTTGTAGCACTGGTTAAAGGGAAGGCTCTCTTTCATGGTTTCTGCTTAATGATCTCCACTTACTGAGAGGGATAGAGAGACTGATGATTTTCAGAACCTCACCCAGGGAGACGGACCCTGTCCATAGTTATCCGTGAAGCCACTAAAGCAAGTCTTTCTCTCTAAACCATATGGTCAGCTTTCACTTTCCAGCCCTGGACATAAGCGCTGCTAGGCATCTCATCTGTGTGACCTCTGTGGCCATGAATACGGCTCAGGCTTGCCACCTTTTCCTTTATTTTGTGTGATTTGAACTTCTTATGACTTTTTTGGGAGCTAGTCCTTTACCTGGTGATTTTCTTCAGTCTTGAGTCCCAGACAGATCCTGCTTGGTGTCCTCTTTTTTCTGAGTTCCCCTGGGTTCTGATTCTTTTCCTTGATGTGAGAACATATTCTGCAAATGCAAAACTACTCTAAGCCCTTTTTGCCAGGATTTTATCCCTTATGTACTAACTCTTTTGCGATACAGTCCCCCAATTTTTTTTTTGCAGTATAATTTCTGAGGAAGAATCCTAGTGTGTTTAAAACTTGATATTTCATGGGCAGATGAAAGCTTTTTCAGGAATTAAGAAAACACTATATCATTTATTTCTTTGGCAAAATATCCACATTTATTCCTCTTGAAGTCCTCAGAAATTAAGACCATACAGTATTCTTTTATGAATCATACAAAATAGGCTAAAAAAGGAGTGAGTAGAAGAAAAGAAACATATTTTACTGAAAGTTTTCTTAAATTGCTTGGTCATATGAATTTATTTATTTTTCTAATGCAGGAATTGGCAAACTTACTTCCAAAGGATCATAGAATAAGTATTTTAGGCTCTGTGACCAGATAACTTTCTCAGCTATTCAACACTGCCATTGTTAAGTGAAAAAAACTCGAAGCAACTTGTCACTGAATGGATGTGACTGTGTTTCAATAAAGCTTTATCTTCAAGATTAGATGACAAGTCAGATTTGGCATAGTTTTCTGAGTCCTTATCCAGTGAAAGAATATCCACTAGTCTCAGTTTATCTTCTAGAAGAATATCTACTAGTCCCAACAATACGATAGAAACGAAGATGGTCTGAATGGGAAGGATGCTTGGTGATCATCTGCTCCAAATACTTTATTTTAATCTACGCAAGATTTTGTTGATTACTCAAGGTTACACATATCTTTAACATCAACATCAAGAAAAGAAAGTAACATTTTTGAGTATGTTAATGTTCATGGCACAGATCCCTAGTTATCCACAGTACCTATTCTTTCCAGCTTCCTTAGTAATAGGGCCCCAGATTTTTATCTCAATTCACGGGCACTGAAATTAAGACTACACTTTCTTGCCTTTGAGTATGGATGTGTACCAATACTCCATGAAATGTTTGTGTAATACTTAGAGGAAATGACCTTAAAGAAAGGACAATGCTTTTCTCTTTCTCTTTTCCTTGTGGCTAAGGCTTGAGAAACTATCTTGTACCACTGTGCAGTGCTATAGTGAGAGTGGTGATTGAGTAAGATCAGGTTCAGATGCCTGATGCTGGGGAGAGTCACACCTGGTTGAAGGGGTGGCTGGGACTTTTGTTTCAGCACAATGAAGATACTATTCTGTTGTCTGCTAGTCAGAATGTGAATGCACAGCTTAAGAACTCCAAGACCCTTGTTTATTTCATATAATTAATTGCCTAACTGGAACAGTTTTGAAAAAGGAAAGGAGTGTCAATGATAGGTACAACTGGGGGAAACTAGGATTCTTCCACATAAGCTCTAATTAAAAACTACCACTGTGGGGCCGGAGGGTTAGCTCAGTGGTTCCGGCGCCTGCCTCGCAAGCACAAGGTCCTGAGCTCGATCCTCGGTAACCACAAACAATGCTGAGCGTGGAGACTCACGCCCACCAACAATCAATACCGCATACCACAGTGCCGGGCATGGTGGCTCACGCCTGTAATCCCAGCACTCGGGAGGCAGAGGCAGGAGGATTGCTGAGTTTGAGGCTTGCCTGGGCTCCATAAGTGAGCTCAGGGCCAGCCTGAACTACAAAGTGAGACCCTGTCTCAAAAAAAAAAAAAAAAAAAAAACACCAACAAAACAAATACCACTGCTTCCCAGCTTCTTGATCTGAGGTAGAAAACTAAAGTGAGCATGCTCTGGATTTCTTAATTTCTGAAAACAAGAGAACACTGGAGGAAATAATACAGTATTGCAAGAATCTTCCTTTACTGATAACTGGGAAGAAAACCCTTGCCATCCACAGAAGGTGAAAAAAAATCTACCTTTCCTTGAGGATGGTTGGGAAATCTCTGCCTACTCTTTTTAGTCTTGTCTAACAGGATTGGTGGTTAACCAATTTATCTCCTGAGGTAGAGTTGGATGAGTACATGAGGACCCGGGGGGACAGTCATACTGGGTCCATGTCTATCTACCACTTTCCAAAGGCAGAGTAAGTCATAACAGCAGCTATTTTTTACTGAGCTTCTACTATATTGAGCCTCTTATCTCATTGGTTTTATATTATGTATACAATACTATTATTTACTTTATGTATATTATGTATCATTTAATTTGTTCCCATACAACCCTACAAGTTGGGTTCTACTTTTCTTATTTTATAGTGACCAAACTAAAGCATTGAGTAACCTAGTAACCTGAAGCAACTCTCTCAACTAGTTGAACAGGGAGCCCATGTTGCTTGACTTCAAAGATCCAGCTCTTAGATGCAGAGCTATGTTGTACGATGTACACACTATTATTGTTTTCAAGTTGCTGCTTGAATATGAGCGCTCCATTTCTCTATGACCCATCCTTCTAATTCTACCATTAAATCACAGGAAATGGAAACAAAATTCTTAATTTATCAAGCCAGTTCCAAACTCTACAGATAGGAAACCCTCAGCATCCTTCCTTATTCTAGCATAAGAGATTGTTATCTAAAATATGCAAAGATACTGCTCGATACAACCAAAAGTATGCCCTGGGATTATTCACTCCAGAATTACTTGATCTGTAATTTTCCAAGCCTCAGAAATTCAAAGAAAATAGAAGTACATGGCAAAGAGGAGTCAGTTCCACTCAGGGAAGGGCAGAGTCAATAATGATTTCATAGAGGTGACATCGAGTTGAGCTTTTGAAGACAGAAGGATTTTTTTTTTCTAGGGTAGATGAATAATGGATACAAAGGGATGGAGGTATCAGAGTTCACAGCATGTCAGGGAAGTAGCTGAGATAGGTATGGCTCAGGAGATGGAGGCACATGTGGCCAAGGATGAGCCATGGGGTAACGGCAGGGGTGTCTGTGGGAAGATAATTACTCTTCATCAAGAGTCTTAGGAGCATTGCTATGGTGAACATTCTATGTACAATGCTCCCGATCTTCACAGGAGACAGTGGTAGAAATGATTAGAACAAACAGTGTGCCTGGGGTTGTTTCCCAGTAAGAGAGAAGCAAAGACCTGAATGGCTGTCAAGGACCTGTGGGCCCTGCTGCATCTCCAGTGGCAAATCGGGGACTCTGGAGTCACACAGCCATTCCCAGATGCTGATGATGGCTTAAAGGGCCCCTCTGCACCTCTACCTGTCTCTATGGTGTACTGTGGCATCTAACTTCTGGCCGAGCTTCAGAAACATGCTTTGAGGCTCCAGTCTGAACACACCAGGAGAAGGAGCGACAACTGACTTTCCTGGAGGGCTTGGCATTTCACAATTGGGGTGTGTAAACACCACATCACGCCCTTTACATTGGAGTCTGGGCACGACTCCCTGGTGATAGCATTTCCAACATGTCTCTGCGCCTTCTCTTCTCAGCTTCCACGTTGCTGTTGTCAATACTCAAAATGGAAGAGGGAGGGTAATTTTTTTTTTGATTGTGGGATGTACAACACAGACATATTCCACACTATGAAAGCACACAACTGTAGGCACAAAAGACTTTTCCAGAGACCAATGAATGGATGTTTGAAAGATGCTTAAATAGGCAAACCTTTAATCCTCATTTTCTTGGAAATTGCTGTTATGATCCTTTGTAGTTTTAAATATGCTCCCTGGATTACTGTTGAGGCAAAGGAGGGAAAAACACCTCAAAGGAGTGCAAGCTACATATTCAGCACAGGCTGGCAGAAAGGGCCCAGCTGATACAAAATTTATGAGGTTTACAGATCTGCATCAGGTGTCAGGGGGTGAACTGTGTCCTTCCAAAATGCTTATGCTTATGTCCCAACCTAGTATTTCTGAATCTGACTGTTTGGGGATGGGAACCTTAAAGCAGTAACTGAGTTGAAGTCATCCAGGTGGGCTTGCATCCTACAAGATGTATCATTAGAAAAGAAGAGGTTGAAATGGAGATACACCGAGAAGGAAGACGCAGAGAACAAGTGGCCCTCTATGAGCCAAGGAGAGAAGCATCAGAAGAATCCCACCTTGGTGACATATTGATCCTGGACTTCGAGCCTCCAGAGCTCCGAGGAAGTAAGTGTCTACACTGCCAGGCTGTGTTAGTTTGTTATGGTAGCCCGAGCAAACGGATGCATTAGAAATTGCTAAACTTGTTCTGAAAGTGTGGACCAAAGGTTTCTTAGCTTTTGTGCATCGGTCACCTTAACAGACACCAGCTATGCTGCTCTGGTGCAGCTGTTGATGGAACCATCACCACCAGGCCATGTCCAGCTGCGGTCTGCGGGCAACTGTTTGCTGAGTCCCTCTGCTGACTGGCCTCTGTGCTGGGGGAATGGAACCTGAGTCAGCCTGAAGGAGCGCACAGTCTGGTAGGGACACGACCAATAAAACAGTTCTACGCCGACAGCTGACGTGTGAGAGGGGAAGAGCAGGATGTTGAGAAGAACAGAGGTGGGACACGTGCTCTGACTTGGGGCGGGTGAGTAAGGATTGGCAAAAGTTTGCTGGAAGAAATCAGTGCCTGAGGTACCCAGGAACGGACACAACTTATTTGGTACTTTTGTTTTAGTTTCTGAGATGAAATCATGCACGCCCAAGACTCAGGCTAATGTTTTAAGCCCACAGTGCGGGAGTCTCCCCAGTGCACGGCTATGTCCTCAGGAGCTCCTGGTCCTGCCATGCAAGGGCTCTGGTTATGCTGCCTCTTGCTCGGGCTGCACTGTCTGGCCCCCTCCCTCCGTAGCCCATGGAGTGAAAGGAACGGCCTGGTCCCTCTGGCCCAGGGATGGCCCCGTTTCTCGCTGCACTCTGAGGGTATGTCTCCCAGCTGGCTGCCTACCGCCCAGCCACTAGGAAACTCCCCAGATCCCTGGCAGAGCCATGGCTGCTCCAGCTGGCTTGCTCTTTCCGGCACTGTTTCTTCCCACAGAACTGCAGAGTGAGGAGAGACTGAGCATCTCAGAGAATTCGGTCTCGCTGTTTTGCAAACAGAGGCCCAAACAAGGTAGCTTTGCACAGCAAGGAAGTGGGACAGAATTCAGACTTCTGCCCGTGGGGCTGAGGGCTGGGGTTGCCCCTGCCCACCCCTCACAGGGTTACTTGTGGGAGGCTCAGCTGTCACAGTTAGTACTCTTTCCATAAGCCTTTATCTTTAGTTTTTGGGGGAGACATTGTATTCTTTTCCTATTTATAAAATCAGCATAAATAGAAACCCTTGCAGTCCACAGGGACATGTCCCAACATCCCTCATGGATGCCGGTAAACACAGATAATATCAAACCCTGCATGTATGTTTTTGTCCTTTATACATACATCTATTTAATTCATAATTTTCTAACTATCTTGTACGTTAGGCCCAGTATGAGATTAATAATGAGAAATAATGAAACAGATCAACCGTAACAATATACTGTAATGAACATTTTATGAATGAGGTCTCTTTCAAAATCTTAGTGTATTTAGATCTTAGCATCCTCAGCAAGTAATTTTTTAAAAATTTTTCTGAAGTTAAGAACTTTTATCTTTTCACTTAATGAAAACCCTTTATGGTGTCTCTTTGGCATGACTGAATTGCTGTCATAATTCCTCTTAGACTGTGGAGCCCCTGTTAGGGGAAAATGGAAAGGGTTTCTTGAACTCAGCGCTTTGAAAAGGGATAGTGGATCTGAACAGAGATGGGGCAAAATGCCTAGTGGACGGGTGTTGTGCACAGCCTGGGTTGCTGGACAAAGGGATAATTCTCATCTTAGGCAGGATAGAATGAGAGGGTGTGAAGTTTTAATCATGCAGTGATGTGCATTTTAAAACTTAAACTTATGAATTGCTTATTTCTGGAAATTTCTACTTAATGTTCTAAACTACAGCTGATGACAAGTAAAATGAAACTACAGAAAGAAAACTGCACAAGAATTACTGTATTAATTATAGAATATCTAGAAAGTATGGGGAAGTGTTAATAAATAGAAACATACATCTATGATCTCATCTCTTTGATAGGATCACTATGGACATACTGACATGTTTTCTTCAAATTGTATGGCTTAATTAAAAAATATAATCGAGTCCTGGTTTTTGTATAATTTTGAAATTTACTGTATTCTAATATTATAAGGGTTTCCCCTTTCCATCAAAAATGCCCAACTCCCATCTTCCTTTATCTTTGCGGAGTGCTGAGGTTATCTGAGCAAAGCTTTCTCTCCAGATCATGGTGATTTAGGAGGCACAGCAGGATGGAAGGATCCTTGGATTAGCATCAGGACCTGGAGCTCAGCATGCTCTGGCCATTGACTTGTGAGGCTGAACTGCTCTTGCTCAGTAATGGACCCTCAGTTCCTTCATTTTTATGCAGGAGGGACAGCTACCCTCCCAGGGTCTGCCTATGCCAGATTCTTTTTCCTGTAACTACACAGATAGGTTTGCCAGCAAGTAGTTACAAACATTTTCCAACTAGCTTTCCTTACACACAAGCTTACCTTGAACATACTGTGTCATGAATATTTGGAACAATTAAAGAAGACATATTGCCCCACAGGGACAAACATCTGAATGTGTAAAGGAGATAACCAGTTTCAGTTCATGATACCATGTAGCCATATCGTGAAGATGGAGAGGCAGGATGAGTGAAAGGTAGGAACTTGGTCTTTCTTTGAAGCCACAGAGATGGTATCTCAGTTTCAAAGGCCCTGGCTGACCCCTGGCTGGCACTACCTCCTCTTTGTTCTCTGGGTTCACCTCTGGTAGAAGAGAGTTAGCAAAAAGTCTCTTTTATATTGTGCTCCCCATGATGACTAAGATAGTAGTCTTTGGATTTTATTACCAAGCCAGAAGAAAATTAAAAGTGGAGGGTTTTTATTCACCTAAGTGTCTGCTTCATTTTCAATGCAGATGACCTCTTACCATCGTTCTCCTAACCTGAAAAATGGAGAGGCTAAGGTATTATCTAACACAACAGAATTATTGAGGGAAATACATGAAACAATGCATTTAATCTAACTGGTATGTCTAAAAACATTATAAGGATCATTACAAGTATGATGATGGCAGTGGATTTGTGTGGGTACGTGATTCTTGTCTTTATTGGAAAGAAAGTGATGCCTAAAATTTTCGGAAACCATTTTCAAGACAAACTAATGACCTGCAGTCCCTAGTATGATGGGTACATTGTGCACAGTAGACACAGCAAATGAAATTCCTTTATAATAATCTCATAATTTTTCCTTGAACAGTGACAGAATTTTAAAACCTTTTCCTGGGAGAGATTTTGATAAGAGCTTTAGGTGGATTACTTTTTATATCCCACGTCCTGTTTGGCTGATAAGCTCCCAATCTCTGAATTTCACATTGTTTTTTACTTCCTGGGCTGCACCCATCTTGTCACTGTCATCTTTCCAGTTGTCAGAATGAAACTGAAGAAAGACAGAGGGGGCTGAGGTACTGGAAAAGGGTGACTAAGCCCTCTGGCCAGCGTGGCAGGTTGGCCAGGTCAGAAAAGGCTGTCCTGGACACAGGAATTAATCTATAGGACACACGCTCTTTGACTAATCTGGTATACAAAACCTGGCTTTCACACTGACTGTGCTCTTTCTCTGCTCAGGACTAATGAAATCCTGGATTTTTATGATAACCATTTCAGTTCAACATGAGATTAGTCCATTACTATTTCTTGACAACCATAGTTTTAAAGTAGGAAGGATCCTAGAATACACCCAATTAAGATGCTCACTTCACAAGCAAAGGGGGCCACACCTCAGGGAAGACACAGTTTTCACTAGCAACTTGGAGCGTTAGCCTCAGGGGCTCATGGGCACCTTAGTGTGAGTTTATAACTATACTGGTATGTTTGTGCTTATAAGACCCATCGGTGGATTCTGAGTAGTTCTAGGTTTAGTTTTTAGGAATTAGCTGATTTTATATACTCTTAATTTTATAGAGTTCCTTCAGGTGCACTGGGGGAAAGACTCACAATTTTAGACTTATTATGCTGTGAGGGTCCATTTGGAAAGCCTAGAAAGCTAACATATTAGATGGCATGAAGCCCAAATACAGGTTGTTCCCAACTGAAACTGTTACAGACTAATGTCTGTGGTCCCTAATATTCCTATGTTGAATCCTGATCCCCAGTGTGATGTGCTGCGAGGACACTAGGCCAGGAGGATGAACCCATCCCTCATGACTAAGTTAACCCCCTGGTGAGAGAGGACAGGAAAGCTTTCTCCTCTTTCTATTCTACACAGTGTGAGGATGTTACTTGAAGAGAGCTATCGCTCTATCAAACCATTTTTTTTTTCAGCTTCTGGAGTTGGGAGAAATAAGTGTTTACTTTTTTTTTTTTTTGAGACAGGGTCTCACTTTGTAGTGCAGGCTGGCTCTGAGCTCACTATGTAGCCCAGGCAAGCTTCAAACTCAGCAATCCTCCTGTCTCTGCCTCCCGAGTGCTGGGATTACAGGCGTGAGCCACCACGCCCGGCACTGTGGTATGTGGTATTGATGGCTGGTGGGCGTGAGTCTCCACGCCCAGCATTGTATGTGGTTACTGGGGATTTAACTCAGGACCTTGCGCTTTCGAGGCAGGCGCCAGAACCACTGAGCTAACCCTCCGGCCCAAGTGTTTACTTTTTTAAATTCCTCAGTTCATGGTAGTTTGTTATAGCATCCTGAACTAAGATAAACACTGTGATGTTTGCTCAATATCTATTTCAGTCTCCATCTATTATGCCTTATTATAATGTAGACTAGAAAGCTAGAAGCAGTGTTTTCCAGGCTGCGGATGGCTGGAGTGTCAGGTATGATTTAGGATTCCCCTTTAAAATACACTCATGTGAATGTGGGACAGTGGCTTCTTCAGTGTCTTCGGTGGTCAAGAACAGCCATGGTGGCATTTGATTTTGTGAGTGGCTATGACAGAGGTTCCTAGTGGGACATCCATTCCAATCATAGCAAAGTTGAGTACAATTCAGGAGCTAGCATGGGTCTTTCCACTCTTTTTTTTTTTTTTTTTTTTTTTTGCTTTTTGGAGACAGGGTCTCGCTTTGTAGTTCAGGCTGGTCCTGAGCTCACTATGGTGCCCAGGCAAGCCGCCGCGAACTCAGCAATCCTCTTGTCTCTGCTTCCCGAGTGCTGGGATTACAGACGTGAGCCGCCACGCCCAGCATTATATGTGGTAACCGGGGATCGAACTCAGGTCCTTGCGCTTGCGAGGCAGGCGCCGGAACCACTGAGCTAACCCTCCGGCCCGGTCTTTCCACTCTTTAGGCAACTTCCTGTTGCTGTACCTTGCTGATTGTAGCAGAGGCAGCAACTCTCTTAAAGGTTCAATTATGATGTATGGTTTGGGGAGTTACTCCTGGAAGCCCATTGCCTGAGTCAGTTTTCTCAGCTCTCAGTAGTCCTGTAGTCCTGAAACGGCAAATTTAAAGGGACTACAGAGTAAACATCTGAGGCTTGTGTGAGCCATGTGGTGTCTGTCACAGCTCTTCAAGTCCACTATCGTAGGATGAAAGCAGAGTGTGATGATTATGGGTAGTGGGGTGGCTGTGTTTCAGTTCAGCCTCACTGAGAAACCAGCCAGTGATAGATATGGACTATGGGCTGTCGTTTGCTGATCCTTGTAAAAGATTATTTTTCTGTCAACTAGCTAGAGTCAATTTTCCTTTCTGTCTCAGAGCACTGTTTTTTGAGACAGGTGTCTCGCTTTGTAGTTCAGAATGGCCCTGAACTCACTATATAGCGCGGGCTGGCTTCAAACTCCACAGCAATCCTCCTGTCCCTGTCTTCTGAATGCTAAGATTACAGGTGTGCGCCATCACACCCGCCCTGAAATTACAATCTTTTTTTTTTTTTTGAGACAGGGTCTCGCTTTGTAGTTCAGGCTGGCCCTGAGCTCATTATGGAGCCCAGGCAAGCCGCTGCAAACTCAGCAATCCTCCTGTCTCTGCCTCCCAAGTGCTGGGATGACAGGCGTGAGCCACCATGCCTGGCATTGTGGTATGTGGTGTTGATTGTTGGTGGGCGTGAGTCTCCACGCCCAGCATTCTATGTGGTTACTGGGGATTGAACTCAGGACCTTGTGCTTGCGAGGCAGGTGCCGGAACCACTGAGCTAACCCTCTGGCCCCTGAAATAACAATCTTGAAAAAAACTTCTAAAATTATTCTATTGTCCAGCCCCAGTCAAGCAGCAAAGTTTTACACTCTTCTGCTTCTTTACTTGGCAGATGTATTTATAATTTTTGCTAGAGTATTGGTTAAAGACAAACTCTGTGTTTTACTCATCTCTGTGGATCTCCATCCAGAACCCATATTCAGGACTTGCCTTAGAGTAGGTGTTGGTGGTTAGAACTAAGATAATTCCTGCCCAGGGTTCATCATTCTAGAGCAGTGTTCTCAAGATTACTATGTATCAACTGGAAGGTGCATTAAAACACACGTTGCTGGCCTGTTACTTCAGGTGGGCTCAAGAATTTGCATTTCTAACAAGTTCTCAGGAGAGACACTGATGCTGCTGGTCTAGGTTGACAGCCACTAGCCCAGGGAAACTTTGGAAAGCTAAGTAGCACTGGGCTGGAACTCAAGATTCATAAGAAACACAGATAAGTCAGGAATATCATCACTCTACTGCTGAAAACCATGTTCCAGATGACTCTCCATCTCTTTTTATGAGTACATGATCCATAAATTAAATGTTGGAAAAGTATGACATCTGATAACATGCATTGAGACAGTCGCGCCTTCAATTTAATCTTATTTAACAAGGTGGAGAAGTGTAGCTGTAGACTTCAGCGATCACAGGCTAATTGGAAATGCATGGTCAATCTTTCTATTTTCTAAAAATATGTCATGTTAACAGTTCATCATTGCAGGGTAGAGAGAATTTACTTGGTATTGATTTGAATATAGCACATTTCATTAAGTCATGTTTGGATTAGAAAGAAAATCTTATCTGAATTAGAAATGGACAAAATGAAATGGCAGACAGTCTGATGTAGTCTTAGAGTTGACTTGCAAAGCAGGGTGGAGAAAGGTAGCTATTAGACTGTTAGTGCATGTACACACCAAACCAACACATGATCTACAAAGGTACTGAGGCCCTCTGGCCTTCTTGGGTGAGCCATTTTACTCCAGCAATAGCCAGACAGCAAGACGGGAAATGTCCCTCTACACTATCCTCTCTTCTTCCCAGTCAGATTTTTCTTAGGAATGAGACTCTCAAAAAGTTACAGATAAGCTGAAGATACCAAGAGGGCGATGGCTAGGTTGATAGGGGGCCTGGAAATTGTTGTTAAGAAGGAATGGAAAGTTCTTCCTCAAAAGAGAGCCTCAGGAAAAACATATGATTACCAGACCTTATACGGTCAACTTTCCTACCCTCCTTTGAAGGCCTAAATATTCCTAACGTGCTGCCCTTAAACAGATCACATTATAATCATTGAATTTTCTTGTTTCAGTTCTCTCTCATGAATTCTTTGAAGGCTGGATTTAAGTATTATTCAGCCCTAAGTCTCTAGTATCAAATATATCCCACTGAATAGCATGAGGACTCAATAAATGCTCACTGATCTTAACTCAGATGCGGTCTAATATCTTGTGAAGAGGGGCCAAACTTGGTCTGTGTGACCCTGGACGACTGAAATGCATTAGAGTCGACATGAAAGAGAAAATACATTACGGCCTAGCCTATGAATTTTTACACCTATGTTTATACATAAGTAATAGTGGTACTTGTGAAGAGTAAATGAGATAATTTTGTAACATGCTCACACATTACCTACAAGCATAGCAGTAGTCAAGATTTGTGATTATTAACATCACCAAGTGGTTCTTTTAAATTCTATAATTGCAATTGTATGTTTTTATGAACATCGTAGCTTTGGTCTGAATCTCTCCCTTCTACCTCCCTCTCTTCTTTCAACTACTATTTGTCTTGTCTATTTATCCATTTATCAGTCCAATCACCTAACTCCATCACCTTGTTCTCATGTCCACCTTTCCACCCACTCATGCTTATGTTTAGTTAACCATTTACCTGACTAACCCATTCAGCTTTAGGCAGATACCTATGGTGCAGTAGAAAGAGTCTGCATTTCATATCCTACTAGATGAGTCCTGGGAGAGCGATGGCCATAGAAGACAATTGGAACACTGACATAGGAGTTTGGCATGGCTAAGAGGTTGACTGTGGACCTATATGGCACTTCTGAGACTCACTGAGACCTGTGGTTCCCATCAGAGCACACTGGGAATCCTCTTGAAGCAGTGAACTGTGATGTGCACATTTATTACATAGTATTATTCATCCCAGCAATATTTTATTTAAAGAAACAATAAAGCAGATGGAGAATGGTGAAGATGTGACTATTTTAGGTGGCGTGTTTATTCAGCAACTGGCACAATAATAGAGATGCAGAGGAATAGATTAGATGGGAAGCACCAATTATTTTCATTTACTTGCAAAGGGGAATTAAGATCATAGTTTTGACCTTCACACATGAGAAAATCATCTGGATTCTAGAAAATTCATGATCACGAGACACTTGGCAGAACCCAAAAGAAGGGGCTGCAGCTTTTATGTTTAGCTCCCCTGGGCTGGTAAATTAATTGAAGCATGCTATTTAGCCAAAGAGAAGAATCCTGGTAACGTGGAGAAAGAGCATGGGTTTGGTAATGCTCAGGACAAAGTTTGGATTATTTCTTTTTTACCGACTAGTTGTATCCACAGGAATTTTTCTGAGCTTCAGTTTTCTTTTAGGTAAATGGGAGATAATACCACATTATTTAATGTGAATTAAAATGAAATAATGTTGATAAAGCAGCTGGTAGGATGCTAGAAGCAGCTCGATACCAACTAGTCTCCTATTGGCTCTAATGCAGCACATCGGCCAGGGTACACCTAGAGTATATCCCTCTGCACAAATGCTACACAGGCTTGGTGTATATCCCGAATGTGCCCAGGATGATGAGAAACTTAAATCTGTGTCTTCATTTCCAACTTAAAAGAGATGAAATGTCTAGTCTGAAGAAGATCAACTTGGGTTTAGAGATAGGTTTTGAAATACTGAAAGGATTTCAGCTGGGGACGATATGATATGATTGGAAATAATATCCTGATAAGGTAAGGAGTGAGAGCAGGACAGACAGGACAGCCAGAGCAATCACTCCAGCTCTGCCAACCAGGATGTGAGCATAGGCAAGTCATTTTAGGGCGCAGGTGTGAAGTGCAGCTAACAATCCAGCCTGATGTGTGTGCGCACGTGCGTGCATGTTGGTTGGGGTGGGGGCAGTTGACATGAAGACGCAATACATCATGGTTGTGGAAACCCATGAGAAAACTTAACAGTACTCTGCCCAGTTAAGGGCTGTTATTTTATTGCTATGTTCTTCCACACCTGAGGGAGTTAAGGAGTAGCATAAAGGGGCTGTGAACAAGTTTTCTCTTGAGATCTTGTTTGCTTTTCTGCAAGTACCTTCCCCCTTTCTCTTTGATTTTGCTCTAGCAAACCACACCCATGCATGCTTCACTGTCTCATATCATCACAGAGCCAAAAGGGACCAAAAATATTCCAGACTTTCTGTGTAAGATCTGTCACTTTATTTCAGTAGCTAGATATTGGGGTGTCTTTGCTGCATGAAATGTGAGGTTCTGTGACACATGAGATTTCTGTACCCTCATTTCACATCTCCATTAAAGTATGAATTTCATGGCTTATATGATATGATGAGGCCTGAGAAAGATGACAGTGAACTGTGGTTCACAGTTCCTCCATCTGTAAATTAGTTATCATATTCCTGACAACCGAGGCTGTCAAAAAAGACCAAAGGAGGTATAGCAAAGCACCAGGCCTACAGTATATTCAGTTAAAAAAAATAAAATACCTACCCATTCTCTTAAATTTCAACCCTCAAATACACTCAGAGGCTAATAATCTGATAAAATTAATATGGGAAGTAAGGTTTCTAGGTTAAATATAAGACCCCAGTTAAATCTGAATTTCAAATGGCAATGACTAATTCTTGGTGTATCGAAAATACTGCAAGGTGGCATTCATATGCTAAAAATTTATTCGCTGTTTTTCTGAAATTCCTATCATCCTATATTTTATTTGCCAAAACTAGCAAACCTATGAAAAATTTAGAAAATCTTTTGGAAGTATAATCATTTAATGGAGTATATATTCCTATGAATGCACATATATTTCACTTATGTGAATATGTATTGTACATTGTACTTCTGTTGTTTGAATTAGAAATGAAGCAAGGATAAAAGAATACTAGATGAACCTACTGGGGGGTGGATGAGATAGGATTCTGGTGTTGTACTAGGGTGTTCTGCAGCTCAGAATGCTCTGTCGGGCTGGCCAAAGTGAGAATGTGCAGGCACAGCCTCTCCAGTGTCCCGGAGGTGGATCGTGAGGTCTGAGGAACATCAACACAGCCTCCAGTCTAGAGTGGAGGTTCTGGGAAAGGACCTCAGCTTTTTTTTGTTTTGTTTTGTTTTGTATGTTTTTTTGAGACAGGGTCTCGCTTTGTAGTTCAGGCTGGCCCTGAGCTCACTATGGTGCCCAGGCAAGCCTGGAACTCAGCAATCCTCCTGTTTCTGCCTCCCGAGTGCTGGAATTACAGGCGTGAGCCACCACGCCTGGCACTGTGGTATGTGGTATTGATTGGTGGTGGGCATGAGCCACCACGCCCAGCATTGTATGTGGTTACCAGGGATCGAACTCAGGACCTTGCACTTGTGAGGCAGGCGCCGGAAACACTGAGCTAAATCTCTGGCCCAGGACCTCAGCTTTTAATGGCTCCTCACAGCTCACACAGCTTGTCTAAGCTCTTGATGGTTTTGTTTTCTTGGAAAACTGCTCCCAGTTTTGGAAGGGCCAGACATCCAAGTCCAGAGACTGCTGCTTCTTACTCTGGGTGCCTGCATTTACAGATAGGGCCTGAGATTCTACTTTGCCATAGAATATTTTTTATCTCCTGGAGGACTCTTGGGTGGTTCTGCCAGAGGCAGAGGCCTGGCCATGGTAGCGCTGTCTAGACTCTTTGAGCCTTGATTGTCAGTGGCTACAGGGCAGAAATAAAGACATTCTTCAAGGGGTACTAACTGCTTACTGCATCAAAGAGTCTTTCCAAGTCCAGTTTATAGAAATGGG
The DNA here is from genome assembly GCA_004025085.1 of Thryonomys swinderianus. Lineage (NCBI taxonomy): Eukaryota > Metazoa > Chordata > Mammalia > Rodentia > Thryonomyidae > Thryonomys > Thryonomys swinderianus. The sequence goes on from PVIC010011375.1 coordinate 19,520, forward strand.
TGTGAGTGAACTCAAATCTTACACAGACTTTTAGCAACTTGCTTTTTGTTTGTTTGTTTTGCGACAGGGTCTTGTTTGTAGTTCAGGCTGGCCCTGAGCTCACTATGTAGCCTAGGCAAGCCTTGAACTCAGCAATCCTCCTGCCTCTGCCTCCCGAGTGCTGGGATTACAGTCGTGAGCCACCATGCCTGGTGACTTTTAGTAATTTGGAAACTATTTCCCCTCACACAATTCCATTTTGGTCAGATCTGTAAGGCTTAGCGTTCTCTTTAATGTTACATAGTGACAGTATTAGAGTAGCAAGAGTATGGTAATCAAAGTTAGCTCAACATTAGAGCTAGAGTCTTAATTTATTCCTTATTAGTTTATGATTTTGGGAAATTCCTTTACTTCTTTATGTTTCAGTGTTGCCGGGTGTGGTGGCTCATGCCTGTAATCCCAGCACTCGGGAGGCAGAGGCAGGAGGATTGCTGAGTTGGAGGCTTGCCTGGGCTACGTAGTGAGCTCATGGGTACCCTGAACTACAAAGCGAGACCCTATCTAAAAAACAAACAAACAAACAAAACAAACAAAAAAAATCCCTCAAGCTCAGTGTTCACATTGTAGGAATTAAATGACAATAAAAATATTCCCGAGTTGTGATTTATGAAAGATACTGGAACCTGCTTGAAACTTACCTTCATTTCAGAGTCATTTTTTTCCCAAATGGCATTAACAGTGATTGCCAAGCACCTTGAAACTTCATCACACTCTCTCTTTAGCATTAAGGTATTAACTTGAAACAGATGACAATCTGTATTCAAGCAGTGCTTCCTATGTCACTCTATTGCTTAATACCACCTGCACACCACAGTTTCTCCAAGTTTTCTTCTTTTGGACCCACAGAGCTTCAGAGCCCTGTTGTGCTCATAAAAACCAGCATGTTCTAGCTCTCCGGTGCCTACTTCCATTCCTGCTCTCCCTTGTGTTCCCCAAAAAGGAGGGCCCTGGAACTAATATTGCCCACTCTAATCCTTCCACTTAAGGAGAGGGAAGGGAAAGTGGGAGAAGAACATCAATACGTACAGATATGATTATTGAATAGAGAGGACGACATCGGCTATTAGAACCTAAATCTAGGAATAAACGAATGAGGAGTGGGCTGGGGATTTAGCTCAAGTAGTACTGCACCAACCTTGGATGCACGAGGGCCCAAGTTCAGTCCCCAGTACCACACACACACACACACACACACACACACACACACACACACACACACAAGAATGAGGTGTACTACATTTAAAAAAAATGCAACAGGTGCCATACATCTAAACCCTAGCTACATCCTCCTTTGCCTGCACTCTCAGTGTGTGGGTTGACCAGACTCAAGGATCCACTAGAGAAAGTGGCCAGTCTAGAGTTTTGTACTGTGCCTCATCCAAGAAGACTGGCTGCTAGAGTGAGGACACAGCTTCAAGGGTTGTGGGGTGCAGACCACTGGGTGGGAGCCGGAGCAGGAGGGTAGGGCTGGAGGGGGTTGGTCAAGAGTTCTTTCCTGCCCCTACCAGACTCTCAGCAGAATTCACATGTACCCATGAGTGTGCCAGTGTTTGGGTACCTACTATCCTGGGCGTATTGTATTCAGCCTGAGAAGCCCAAAACAGTATTGAGATGGGCAGGAGAAACTTGCTTTCCTCTGTCTTCCATGCCTTGGTTTAAGTTAAGGGGATGCTTACCTTTGTTCTGCCTCTATGGTCAGTGGCTTAGTCTAAGGCCTAGCTGCTACCCCTTGTCAGAGAGAAGATCAGCTGAGCATTAAGTAGAATATAAGATTGAAGTTTCAAACTGAGCTGGGCATTTATGAATTCAAAACCAATCAGAAAAATATAGAATTTGCCTCAGGTATCATTAAGGTGTGAGAAAGGGAGATCTGGCAACATGGTTGAAGGTGATGATTAGAAAAAAAAAACAAACCTGTTTGTATTTGTGCCCTGCTGAGTCCAGACTGTTCAATAAGCCAGTTATATTTGACGAATTTTCTCTTATCTCTCACAATAGATGAAATAAGTTTTGCAAACTAGAATGTACCATAAAAACACTAGTTATGATTAGTCTTTATAAATAGAGGTAGAAAAATTACATGAAGGTTTTCTGGACTTTCAAAGATGAATCCTGGTCTAAAGTAGGATAGAATGAAGCAGTGTTTCAGAGTGCTGCACCCTGGGCTGTGGCGAAGCAGGAGAGGACATGTTTTCTGATAGGAGAGTGATTTGACTTAGGGTTCTAGTAGGGAGAATGTGTCTTCCTGACGCTCTTACCATTAATTGTAGACATCTAGGATCTCTTGCTTTTTACCTCCTAGTAACAGCTGCATTCTATAATTCTGCTCTTGAAATATTTCACTACTAATGCTCTCTCCATCTGGTTAACACAAAAAAAAATACCTCATGCATATCAGGCACTATCTATGTCCTATCCACAGAAGGCTCATGAGGTCAGTACCTCACCATCTGTACTACATGAAAAGGAAACCTGACACTTCCATGCAGTTATACATCCGAGTTCAGATGGTGACAGGTAGCAGAAGTGATCATGGTGTGAAAGCCTTACCCCAGCCAGTGGTTCCCTATGTGCATTCTCTCCTATTCTATCCTTCTACCTCTGCCACAGTGCTTTCCCAAGTCTGGAGGTGCCCTGTTCTGATTAAGGTGTCCTTGGATGAATTCCATACTCCAGCTTGGGGATATGTACTCTAGCTCGCCTTGAACTCACTCTCACCTCTGGAGGCTCTTGGACTCACAAGCACCCGGATCATCCGATGGCTTCTGAGGGCTTCTGCTTTTTCCATTTGTTCCTTCTTCCCAGACCCCTGATGGTCCTTCTCCAAGAGCCAGACAATAGCTGTCTAAGCACTTTCTGCTCCATATAGTCCACTTTAGCTTTCTGACTACAGGCCAAAGCAGAGTTCTAGGAGCCAGAGAGCTCTGGGTTGAGTGCAGGCTAAGTCTCTTACTAGCTGCACGAACTAGGATAACATTTAATATTAACATTAACAAAACAAAAAAAGATGCACTGACTTGGGAAACTTCAGAGAGAGTTCTCTGAGGTTTGCGACAGGGTAGCAATGATGGCTACACTGTGTTTCATAACATGTGAAGCTGGGCAATACTGCTTCACAAGTAGGAAACTGAGCCTTGGAAGAGCTAGTAAGAGGTGAGGATCTGTCTAGTCCTATCAGAGGTATCTAGACAATAAGGAAAGCCAAAGACTAAGTTCTTTCCTCTATCCCACCCTGCCTTACACTATAGATAAGAACCTTGACTATTTGTTAAGAGTCTTTCTAGTTTTTGCTCTTCAATAATTAGAGGTCTAAATGAATGAATGAAGGATGAATGATAAAGTAGCCACTGATTAAAAGTATAAAAGAAGGCCTGCCAGGCAAGCAAAGAGACTTCCTCTATCTTAGGTGGCAGAATTCAAAGTGAGCTGAGGCCCTCCCCAGATCCCTCAAGGCTCAGAGCCCAGAACATAGTATTTAAGAATGTTAATATACTAAGAATAGGTAGACAAATATTTCATTTTTAGTATGAATTTAAGGAGCTAAAAAAAGATATGATTTTGTCCCATCTGCTAGTCCAGTCTAACCAAAGCAATACAACTATTAAAAATTTCATCCTCAAGTGTCCTGAGAAATCTTTTTTTAATTTTCTCTTTTCTTTTCTTTTTCTTAGCTCCTTTCCTTTCCCTTTCATTTTCTTTCCCCTTTCCTTTCTTTTCCCCTTTCTCCTTTCATTTTCTTTCCCCTTTCCTTTCTTTCCCCCTTTCCCCTTTTTCCTTCCCGTTTTCCTTTCCTTTCCTTTCCTTTCCTGTCCTGTCTTGTGTGTGCTTTAAAAAATAATTAGAAAAAACTGCTGTAAGGGATCATCTGTTACAAGATGACTCTGAAATTCTCAGATCTCCAGAGCAGCAGAGAGACCAGGCAGCCTGCAGGAGCAGCCTACTTTGAACATCACATTCCTCCCCAAACTCCTGTACCTTCGTACTCAACTACACATCTGGCTTATGTCTGGGGAGTGTTTTGGAGTTTACAGTGAGGTTTTACATGCATGATCTTGGCGGATCCCAACAATGACTCCTGAGAAAGACACAGAGAGAACAGTGTCCTGTCCAGTTTGAAGATGCAGAAACGGAGGCTGGAGACAGTGAGCAACTACAGTGTGACGGAAGCGTGGTTTAGACGTTCACGTCGACCTCTACTGATACTGTGCCAGTACTCCATGGCCAGTCTTTGTGGCAATCTTTCGTTATGTAGTTTCCAGCTTATTACAAAGTTTTTCAGAAGAAATACCAGGCAGCAGTTTTGCTTGGTCTAGGTTGAGCATGCTCTTCCGTCAGAAGGGTATGTCTGACTTAGGAGTAGGGACAATGAAGGGAGAGAAGGGTCCCCAGACTGTGGCCTTTGGGAAACATTAACTTTCAGAAACACAGCCACTAGTTCTCCAGGCCATCCCTGGGGAACTGCTCTGTTCCTACAGTCTGGCATTTGCTACATTTACATTGCCATAAAAACCCAAGTGGTCAACTCTCTTTGAACAAAATATAGCAGAATATTACAGCAGGAAGAGCACTGGATGGGAGTAAGGGAATCTGGATTCCACTTTGCTTTCACCAGTAAATCCTTGGTATCCACGGACATGCCCCTTCCAGGGTTCTGTCTTCAGTGTGCAAGACGTTTGTTCTGACAGGCTCTGATTTCAGCAGCATCCTGCCTTTCTTCTAAGCTTGCTTCACTCACTCAAGCCCCTTCGATGAGAGATGTTCTTTGGGGCTAGATACAAGCTTGCTCCTCCTGATCATGACTCTAGGGGCTTAAGCCTGAAACTTGGTTATGTTTCATAGCGCTGTTCGGGGCGGGCCTGTAGAAGGCCAGGTGAGTACTTACTTGCCTGCGTTCCAGTGAGGCCCTCCATCACTGGTCCCGAGCCAAAGGGAGGTCACAGGGCTTCAGGACACTGGTCGCTGCTTCCCGTGTGTGTGGTCAGAGTGGGATCTCACTGTAGCAGGTCACCTGCGCAGTCTGCCTGCCGCTTTCTCTTGTGGGAGCCTGGCGCTGAGTCTGGAGCAATGACTAACTATAGGGATCAGATTCCCGCTGGTAGGGGGTTAATTAAAATGCCAAGGCCTGAGGTGGCTTTGCTTCCCCTGCTGGGTAAGAGGAGAAGGATCTAAATGCAATCAGTGCCACCTCCTCTCCATTCCTTTTCCAGATTTTTTTTAACTTGGAAGATGGCAAAAAGATGAAGAGAAAGGGACAACGGAGTAACTGGGCAAAGTTAGGAGGAGAAAGAAAATACAACAAAGTGACTAAGTGCAGAGATATAATTTCTTTTACTCTCTGAGTAGCATCCATACTGGCGCAATAGCACTTTGAAAACTCGGTCTTGACTAGCAAGATCAGAAAACAGTTCATGCCTTTTTATTTATTAATTCTGCTTTCACAATTTTGTCCTAAGGACCTGATCAGAAATGCAAATATAGCCTTATACACAAGCATGTTTACCACAGGGCAGCTTATTGTAATAATGAGTATTGGAAGTAACCTAAATGTCTGATCTGGGATTGGTTATGTAAATTGTGACTCATCTATATAAAACAGAACATTCTGTAGCAATTTAAAATGATGTTTATAAAAGCATTTTTATGGCATGGCTAGATGCTTCTGATGCAATGTTAAGCAAATTCAAGCAAAACAAATTTAGGAAAGAATTATCAATATTATTATGCAAAGATAAAAAATACTTAAGAAACATCCTGGGAATGGGAATGAATGTGTTAACAGTGGCTGAATGCTCAGATGGGATATTTGCTTGACTTTTGTCATTTTCCTTAATGATCAAACCATTCTTTATAATTAAAAAGAAAGGACTGAATTAAAGAGATCCTTTTTCTTTGGGAAGATCTTTGTTGGGCTCTTGAGCCTGGAAGTTTGCCTAAAGATAGCAGGTTTTGGCTCTGTCGACAACCAGGCAAGAAGAACCCTGCACTTAACAGCTGGATAAAGATGGCGTCTGGCAGTGGGTCCTATTCTGAAAGTCACAGAAGTGCCATCTCTCAGAAGCTTTCCTGGATCAAGTCAGGCACCTCTTCATGTTCTCTGGTCCCCCACATGGAACATCTGTGCTTTAGTATTTACCGAATTTCATAGTAATTTAAGGATGAAAGGGGATCTTGGAGACCATTTAGCTCTTTTTACCTATTTTTTCATTTATGGATTCACTCAGTAGTACTAAATAATGCTCCTGGAGCTCTGTGTTAGCCAGTGGGGATTCACATGCTATAGTCTTTGCCCAGCACCTGTGACATATAGGGAGTGGAGGTCAGGAATGGCCAGCATGGAGTAAATAGGTAATCATAATGATATCTCAGTACAGGAGACTTTTATGCTTCATTCCTGGCATGTAGTTGGTATCTTCTAACTATCATGTAATGAATGAATCGTGCTTATATTGGGGTCACATCAGGTCCTATGTGACCTTGGTGTGACATGCTCCACTCTGCTGGAGAAGACACAACCCCACACTCTTGGTAGTGTTCAAGCCATGAGTTATGAGCGAGTGCTCCATTATATTAATGGGACCCATGCATTATAGAACTTGGTAAGGGGCCAAAATACCTGGGTGATAGGGCTGAGATTTGAATCCAGGTCACAGAACTCTGGCTCTTTCTACTCTGCTTACATCTATAGACACTTCCAGTACTCAGCCAGGGCCTACCTCATTTGGGGAATCTTTGATGACCCCTGGCAGTGGGTCGAGTCTTAATTCCTGAGCTACTGTGTTCCCATATCAAATGCGCTGCCCTGGAACTGTTGACCTGGCTGCCCCTCGGTACAAGATGTTCCTTCACTACAGGACGCTCTGTCTTCTTTGTTACTGCACATTTAACACTCAGCTCTCACAGGTGTTCAGAAGATATTTTAAAAAGACATTTAATTGTTCCTGATTAGCGTCAATGCAATATATGTGTAACTATTCTGGGTACTGCACAAAGCTTAGGTTTCTAGGTTCAGTGCTTTTTTTTGGGGACTGATTCATATGATGTTGGTTTTCCTGCATCTCTGAGACACACTCATTGGTGGTTACTTCCATGCCTTTCCAGCTGTACAATTCAGGGACCTGGAGGAATGTGCTTCTTTTGTGACATCTTCCTTCGCTAACCTGGCATGGGCTGCTCATCTCCTTCCCACCATGCTTCTTACAATTACTTCTGCCAGAACACTGACAGGAATCTCTGTCCCGAGCTTGATCCTAACTTCCTGTCTGAATGTTTGCTTAGCAAAACTAGATCAAAGAAGGCAAAAGTGGAAAGGCAAGAAAATGACTACTGCATAGCCAAAAGGTTTGTGCCAAAAGGCTTCAATTTTTTCTCTTTTGGGTACTAATCCCTTAACTACTGTTCTCTCTCACACTGTTCATCCAGCAGACAGCTGGTAGCCCAGGCAAGGAGCACAGAGCCATTTGCTGGCCATAGTAATAGGCTCAAGGAGGGATACATGGCACACTCTGAGCCAGAGAGAGGAAACGGGGATTGATAGTAGTTTGGGTGATGAAAATCTTGGTTTCTCGGCGGATTCTGAAAGTAAGAGAATTACAGAGGCTATGGTTAGTGCTGCTACCATGAAACTTTAGAGTCAGAGCAGTCCAGCAAAAGATGGAACTAGGAGATGCAGAGTCAAGGCTCTCACAGGATTAGAAGTCTCACTCTAGTCAGGGCCCAACAGGAAATCTTGATCTATGTAACACAGGGAATGTTTCACCAAAGCACCCTTCACTGTGAGCAGGGGAGTAGGATGCCCAGTCACAAACTGCAGAAGGACTGACTGCAGTAGCCCGTGACAACGGACCTGTGTGCACCTTAAAGTCTCCAGGGAAGCAGGACAGGGTAGTTACCAGGTCCTACAAAGGGAGCATCACAGAGAGAGCATCCTTAGAGAACAACGACCTTGCATTGAGGAACTTAGCTAGCCTGAAGTGACCCTGCGAAGAGGAAGTCAGGAAAAGAAATGATCCTTTGCCCAGGCAAAACCACAGGTTATTTGAGCCCTGTTGATTTGGCACAGGCAGCACAGGCTCCCCCCAAAAATATGAGAAGAAAGGCAGCAAGATCTGGAAAAGCAAGGGAAAGACCTGCCACAGTCCTAAATCTAGCCTTAACCTAGGACACTCCCTTGACTTCAGCCTGTCCATTTTTCCTGTTCATAAGTCATTTGGGCTTATGTTTCTGACATTGTAGTCAACTGAGTTTTCATCAGGACAAGGTTTAATGGAGCTTCTACTGCTTCCACATATTTTAAAAACCTTTTTCATTTACTGGGACAAGTTATATAAAACATAAAGTGCCATTTTAACACATTTGAAGTGTACAATTCAGGGGTCTTAGTTACATTCTCAATGTTGTTCAACCTTATGATAATTTCCAAAATTTTGGGGGAATCAGAGAAAGGTGGTAGCTGAGTAAGAGATTCTTTCAGGTCTCTCAATGATACACAAAGTTCAACTGTTCACTTGCCAAATTCCCAGCATGATGGCTATTTCCACATTTTCTACCACCCCAAATGAAAATTATATATGAACTTGCTATTGTCCCTTCCACCAATCTATATTAACTTTTATACACACACACACACACACACACAAACACATATATATATATATATATATACATGTATATATATATTTGGAGACAGGGTCTTGCTTTGTAGTTCAGGCTGGCACTGAGCTCACTATGTAGCCCAGGCAATTCTTGAACTAACAGAAATCCTCCTGCCTCTGCCTCCTGAGTGCTGGAATTACAGGCGTGAGCCACCATTCCCTGCACTGTGGTTTGTGGTACTGATTGCTGGTGGGTGTGAGTCACCACGCCCAGCAGTGTGGTATGTGGTTAATGGGATTGAACTCGGGACCTTGTGCTGCTAGGTAGGCACCGGAACCACTGAGCTAAATACCCAGCCCTATCTTAGGTATTTTGTGTAAGTGTAATCACATAGGATTAAAAAAAAGTCTCATTTCTTCCATTCTAAATTCATCCATGTAGCATCTGCCATAAGCTGAATAATATTTCAGGGTGTGTATATGTGTGTGTATATTTTATAGTTCCTGTATCTATTCATCTGTCAGTGGCCACATGGATTGTTGCACCTTCTGTCTACTGAGAATAATGATGCAATGAACTCTCCCATATTTAACAGCCTGCTACTAAAGAGGACCGAACGACTGTCGGGCTTGACGGTAACGAAATGTGTGGCGTGTTCAGGAAGCATCACATGTGGTTGGTAGAGAACCGCTATGGAGCAACAGGGCAGTCATACTGCTCAGAGGCCAGTTCCTCCTCAGATCGGCCTCCACAGATTCTGAGAAGCTGAAGATAGAAAGAGGGAAGCCATTGATTTTTGGACTGTGGAGGACTTCAGGCTTCCTGGGTTGTTTTTAAAAATACCCGAAGTCTATAGTAACCTAGTAATTAGACTGGCACTGTCGCCAACGTTTGCTTAATGGTTGAGTGATCAGAAGTTTTCTTCTTTCTTTTTTTTTTTCTTTCTTCTGTCAACTCTGGCTGATTAGAAAGGCATGGGAATCTTTCCTTACACATAATTTTCCAAGTCTGAAGTGAGAAATATGAACTGAACTCAATTATAGCAGCTGATTTAATGTACTTAATTGCACACAGGAGCTAGGAATTTGAAGGGTTCCCCGCAGGATGGGGTGAGCAAAAGGGACCTGAAGTTACTAATGCTGCCCCCACCAGTGTGTGCACACATGGGCTCAGGGCACCCCTGCCCGCTCCTGGGTACACAGTCATGTGTGGACAGTGATGAAATGCAGGTGCTGCAAGCTCAGTCCTCTGAGACTGTGGCACTTCTGATGGTTTGGCTTATGAATTTACAATGGCTTTCAAGTGCTAATTTGGAAGCCTGCATGACTTAAAAAAAAATCTCCCCTGAGCAAATGTAACAAAATTAACGGAAGGAAGTTAAGCAAAGGAGGGGAGCTGATTGGAGGGCAGAGCCTCTGTTCAAACAGAAGCAACAAGCAGGCCAGTTGAAAGCCCTCTGCTCCTGCAGTGTGGCGTGGCTCTCCCGTGTCCAGGGATCATCATGGAGCCCTGACACCCAGAGCTGTCCACGTCCGTGGAGACGACCGTTTACTGAGCAGGTACTTGTGCCGAGTCCAATGCTCCTGCTGTTCAGGTCCCAATGTTCGTCTTAAAAACGGTCCTCCATGGTTGGGCAGTAGCGTTTATTTCTGCCTCACAGGTGAAGATGGTGAGATTAAAGGGGACAAAGATTTCCCCTAGGCAGTGACAGCACAGGAAGCTTTTATCAAGACTGGCCACATGGTTGTCACTCTGAACACAAGAAAAGTGACCCAAGCAAGGAAATGGTCCTTTCACATAATTGCAGACTGCAAGGTTGCTAGAGCCACTGAGGCTGAGCTACAAAACTCTACAGGGCAGCAACGAGCAGCATAAGAATGGAAGAGCCCTCGACCAGTCCCTGGCATTTGGAGCTGTGCGCCTTGGCTGTTGCCTAGGGTATAATTTGCAAAGGAAAGGGTCTTTAACTGGAAGGGGTAGGTGCTGACCAAATCCAGGGGCTGCGCCGAGTTGAGCTGCAGAGAGAAGAAGGCGTTGAAGTTTACTTGATAAATAAGGAAACAGGTAGCAACAGAGAATCTGAGCATGTATCCAGGGACTGGAAGAGCCAGTGAGACGTAAGGACCAGCAGGTGCTAGGTGAGCCTGAGGTTGCTGCGGCTACTCATTCTGACATTTCTGGCTCCCCTGCTCTTTGGTCGACACACTGGTTCATATGCTCAGCCTCTGTACATTTCAGTCTCACTCCGGTGGGTCAGACCATGAGGTCATCACCACAAGGGTCACTTTTCTTCATGTAGGGGGCAAGACTGAGTGTCAGAGGGATTTAGGATCACGTTCAAGTTTGTGCAAGTAGGAAGGGAAAAGGCTGGATTCATCGGGCAATGCTCCATCTGGAAGCCAGGCACCGTGGTCTTCCGGGACATGCCCAGGATCGGAGCCCGTCAACGCAGCTCCTTCCTCTTCACTTCACAGCTGCCTCGCTGGGAGTATTCACTCTGCATGTCGGACTACTCTAGTGAACTCTTTGTCCCACAGCCTGCTTTACACAAGCAAATGCCACAGAAGTCCCGGAGGAGCAGCCTGGGCCTTGTGAATCCCCCTGAGTACTGAGAAAGCAGCCTGGCAGGATGGGCCTCCTTGGAAGAGCCTCATTATGCCCAGAGAAGATCTTTAACCTGGAAGGATCAGGCCTTGTATGATGCAACATGGCAACAGATGGTTTCCAAGCGGGATCATGGATGCTATCAAACCCAAATGGGATGATGAGGGAGGCGGTGGGCCATAGGGCTGTTTTTCTGGAGTAAATCTCTTAACCTTACAGTGAAGCTGACCCCTCTCTCCAGCATGACAGCCTTTTTGCAACAGATGAAACAAGTTAAATTCCTTTTAATGTATATTAAATTGAGCCTGTCAACCTTGACAAAGTCTCTTTAAGTAGCTGGTTGCTAACAGGACAGCCTGCCCAGAAGACTTGCTGCCTGGGAGGCTGGGTACACAGTGTGCTCTCCCCTAATTCAAGCCAATATACTTTGGCTCCCTTCCTTTCTCTTTTTCCTTTTCCCTTCCTTAAATTAGCTATAATTTGTCAGTGATCAGAACGGGACAAAACCTCTGCTGAGATCTTTATACCTATTCTCTGATGTGATTTCTATGCTGTTCCTGTGAAATGGGTTCTATTTTATCGCAAGTTTGTAGAGGAGGAAAGCAAGGATGGAAATCATGCTGTCACCATCGGTGGCTTTAGGAAGGCTGGTCTGCCATCTGCATACGGGCTCTTCCACCTTTGGATACACTCTACTCTCTTTCAGGCCTTGATCATTTATAGATATAGCTTCTGTATACTAATAAATATTGCACAAATATAGTTTTTTAAAAAATTCTTTATTGGTACAATTTATATACATCTCACAATCACACATAACATCGGGGGATTTGTACCAATACACGACATAAGTTAATTCTCATTTTTACCCTTATTCCTACCCACCCACACCTCCCCATCCCCTATATACATGCTCTTTTATTTTCTTTCAGAATCCTATTTATTCCTTCCCCTCATTACATTCCCACACCAAATTTCCTTTGGAAACTTTCCATTCTACAAAAACTGTCATACTTTCTAGAGCTCATTTACATCTACAGGTGCTCATATCAAAGAAAAGATCCGGTATTTGTCTATCTGTGATCTATTTATTTCACTTATTACTGTGTCCTCCAGGTGTATCCATTTGCCCATAAATGAATCAATCTTGTCATTCTTTATGGCAGAATAATACTCCATTTTATTAAAAAACCACATTTTCTTTATCCACTCTCCAGTTGATGGACATTTGGGTTGTTTCCAAGACTGAGCTATCATGAACTGAGCTACTATGAACAAGGGTGTACATCTGATTTCCAATGAGATTTTAAAAATTCTTTTGGGTATATTCCTAGCAGGGGGATAGCCGGGTCAAATGGGACCCCTAGTCCTATTTTTCTGAGAAATCTCCACACAGATTTCCACAATGGTTGCACGAGTCTACGATCCCACCAACAGTGGAGAAGGGTTCCTTTCTCCCCACAGCCATGCCAGCATTTATTGTTGGTTGGTTGATTTTGTGATCTCAGCCATTCTTTGTGGAGTGAGATGAAATCTCAGTGTTGTTTTCATTTGCATCTCTCAAATGACCAGTGATGTTGAGCATTTCTTCAAATGCTTCTTAGCTGCTTTGACTTCTGCCTCTGAGAAGTGTCTGTTCATTTCAGATGCCCATTTTTGAATTGGGTCTTTAAACTTGGGGAGGCTTATCTGTTTAAGTTCCTTATATATTGTAGATAATAGCCCTTTGTCTGATAAACAGCTAGTAAAGATTTTTTCCCATGTTGTTGGTTGTCTTTTAGCAGGGCCAGTGACTTCTTTTGCTGTGCAAAAGCTTTTTAGTAGGATGAGATCCCATTTGTTGATTCTTTCTGCTAGTTCTTGTGCTATAGAGGTTTTATTCATAAAGTCTCTGCATAAGCCAATGTCTCCAAGAGTTTTGCCTAACCTGTTTTCCAGCAGGCTTATTGTTTCTGTTTTAATGTTTAAGTCTCGTATCCATTGTGAATGTAGTTTAACTGGGCTTTAACCTGCCAAAAACTAAAGCACAAATATAGTTTATATTTTTTTAAATTTGATTGTTTTAAACCAAAACAATGGCTACTTATTTTAAAATGTCAAATAATTTAAAATACTGTTGGAGGAAACACCAATCTCCATTTCTTCTAACAATTGCTTCTGATACTGATCTCCAAATTGCTAAATAATATGTTTATATTATTTCTTGATTTATCAGCTTTAGATAGCAACTTCGCTGAGTGTTAGGTGAAGAGTAGTTTACTTGTCCTTTATTGCTCTTTCACACCAACATAGCTATGTTATACTTTGACACCTAAGTCGTGAATATTTCTATTAAGACTTTGTGGATATTAAAAATAGCCAAGTTGTTTCATTTTTTTGTCTTACACAGTGGACCCTTGAGTTATGAGCTCAATTCATTCCCAGGGGCTGGTTATAATTGAAGTTGGTCAATTGAAGGCTCAGGCTCCTCTACATAGACTTTGAAGTCTCTCTCCTGTACACAGAGAGAGGCAATGGCCCAGAATTTCTCAACCCCACACAGGAAAGGATGTTGTAATATTCCTTCTAGAACTCTTTAAGTGTTAAGTCTGTATTTCAGACTATGTAGAAGCAAAAGTGGCTGGTATTTGGGTCATAACTCAAAACTTTGTTCATAAGTTAAAACTAAAACTCTGGTCATAACCCAGGTTGTTTGGCTCTCAGCTTGGTTATAATTTGAGGCTCCACCATAGTTTACCTTTTGTATAATGATAAATATTGCACAATATAGTTTGTATTTATTATATAAAAGCTATATCTAGTAATGATTGCTTTGCTTTTTTTTTTTTTTTTGAGACAGGGTCTTGCTTTGTAGTTCAGGCTGGCTCTGTGCTCACTATGTAGCCCAGGCAAGCGTCAAACTCAGCAATCCGCCTGTCACTGCTTCCCGAGTGCTGGGATTACAGGCATGAGCCACCACACCTGGCCAAGATTGCTTTGCTTTTTGAAAAAAATTTTTTTCAGAGCATTGAAGAGAGTTCTTTGTCATCCAATTTTTGGCTTTACCATTGAGAAGTCTTAGGCTAATTTGACTGCAAGTTCTTTACATATGACTTTTCATTCTTTCTTGGACTTTGAGACATTTTCCTTCATTTCCAAGTAAAGAAATTTCACGATGATGTGCTCCAGTGGAGGTCATTTTGCATGCACTGCACTCAGAATTTGTTGAGTCCTTTTCATTAGAGACACTTGTCTTTAGTTCTAGGAAATTTTCTTATTTCACAGTGACTTATGATAGGAATATTCCGTAAAGTATCATCTAGTCTGTTTTATTTGACAAAGAAGAGAGGATGTTGATTATGTTTATTGAACAGCTACCAATGGTCAATGCCAGGCACTGAAATAGAGACTTTACCTTCATATATATATATTTTATTTTTATTTTTATTTATTTATTTATTTATTTTTTGGAGACAGGGTCTTGCTTTGTAGTTCAGGCTGGCTCTGAGCTCACTATGTAGCCCAGGCAAGCCTCGAACTCAGCAATCCTCCTGTCTCTGCCTCCCGAGTGCTGGGATTACAGGTGTGAGCCACTATGCCCGGCACTGCCTTCTTATATATTTTACCCTCATAGGAAACCTCTACAACAGCTGTTGACCCCACTATGTCATAGGAGAGCACTCTGGAATATAGAGCTCTGGAATAATATGTCCCCAGATACCTGGCTATTAAACACTTCAGTCAGAATTTAATCCCAGTCCAGGAAACTCAGACCCTTAAGCAATTCCTTAACTTTATTCTTGGAAACACCATTGTCTCATGTGTTTCTATAGTCTAATACATTTGGGGACTCTTGGAATAAATGTGGCTCTCAGCTACAGAGCTTTTCAGTGCTGATACCCTAATGTACATAGCAAACCCCTGAGTAGGCGATTGTGTGATACACCATTTCTCCAAGTACATGGATGTGATATTAAAGAGTAGACAGAATTTGCGTTTGGGACAGTAAATCTGTTCATTGACACGCTGCCCGGGGGTCTATAATTTCTATAGTTTCTCTATAAAATTTATATAATTCTATAATTGTCTATAATTTCTCATTTCCCCTGTTCTGCTTCCTCATCTCTTATTCTCCTGGCCCACTTTGCTTACTGGACTCTGGCACCAATTACACTGTCTTTTGCTTCAGGTTCTTGATTACTCAGTGATCATATTGGGTGTCTTTCATAACAGCAAAAGGCTGTTTCTGCTTTCAGAATTTCTAACACAGTGTTCTCTGCTTCACCTATTCTCACCTGCCTCACCTAATTCACACTGCTTATTCTTCAGAGCTTAGCCTGAAGGCAGAAAGCCTCAAGGAAAACTTTCTTAATTATTCTAACTGGGCTAGATCTCCTTCTATAATGGTCTCAGAATATACTGTATTTCCATGTCACATCAATTATAACATACAACATATGCATCCAATATGCAATATGCCAATTGCAATAAAGTAATTATGTGCTTTTTTTGCTTGTTTATTGTTAAGCTCCTTTTTGTAGACTCTAAATTGTTCTGGTAGGGACCATGTCTGTCTTATTTATATCATATTCCTAGAGCAGAGCATGGTGCCCAATACATACTACATACTCAGTATCACTGGTTGAGTAATTGCATGAATAATCAAATGTAAGACAGGAGAAGACTACTTTAAATGTCCTCATAATTAATGATGATACTAATTAGTCCATGTCATTCAAAATGGTGGCTTTTCTTAGAGGTTGGATAGCTCAATTTATTTCACAATAGTTCTGTAAGGAGACAAGGATATAAGACAGAATATAGCTTCAGATGTGATGAATATTCCATGGTACAAAATCCTAATTTTTTAAAAAATGAAAGTGTGTCTCTGTTCTGTGCATGAATTATTTTGCCAACAGCTATCTCAGCATGCAACTGCTTCCACCCCAAATGAATCAAAAGAATGCCTCGAAAGAATCTTCAAGTGGTTCTTCATGGCTCCTGTAAATCTAGTACTCACCCTAGAGCTGGGGGGATGTGTGTGTGTGTGTGTGTGTGTGTGTGTAAATGAATATTCTCTTTTAGAGAGAAAGTAAATGGTCAGAATAAAGAGAGTCAAGTTGGATCTTAATTAGGGCTTCTTCTTCCAACCCTGGGTGACTAAGCAACTAAGTCCAACCCTGTGTCCTGGTCCAATGTTTTCTTCTCCTGTGAAACTTGTTGACTTCTTGAGATGGGAGAATCTGGTGGTGTGCCTTCCCTTGTGCCGTAGAAGTTTCTGGAACACCCAATTGTACAGCATCCCTCAAAATGTCTAGTAAGGCTTTAGAAAAACTGCACATTCCCTTGCCTTTCTTGGCCTTATGTGGCTTACTCTGTCCTTAATATTTTGATTTACTAATTAGCTCTGCCTATGGGTACCTGCATCTTAGAAAGAAGACAGTGAGAATGTCTTATTTGTATCTGTATCACTGGCCTTCCTACATGTGCAACACACATGTGATGCTCAATAAATGTTTACTGAGGGAGTGAATGATCCTATCTCAAGCCCTACAGTGGATGTGGGACTGTTTTTCACTCCCCACTACACGTGGGGGAAACTGAAAAAGATGAAGCTCAGACAGTTCACGCAATTTACTTGGCTGTAGAACCTCCTGATAATCTGATCGTATGTATTCCTCTACAAGTGTTGAAATCTTGCCTTCCACCATGATGGTTCTAGGTGGTGGGGACTGTGGAAGCTGGTTAGGTCCCTGAAGGTGCCGCCCTCAGGAAGAGGGTTCGCGTCTCTATAAATGTGCCCCCTTAGTGCTTTTTGGACTGTTCTCCCAGGTGAATATACAATGAGGTAGTACCATCTATGAACCTGGAAAGGGACCCTCAGCAGACACTCATTCTGCCGGTGCCTTGACCACGGACTTAAGCCTCCAGAGCTGTAAGGAATTCATTGCTATAGTTTATAAGCCACCCAGTGTAAGATGTCTGGACAGTCGCAGTAGCCTGAACAGACTAAGCCAGAGCGAGCACCTGGCCCTGCCCAGCTCTCCAGGATTCCCTTCTGCTGCTCCTCGCTCAGCTTACTCTCTAGTAAGGCAGATCAGCAGGTGCCTCCGCCTGTCCTGGCTGGACCCAGGCGAATGCGGTGTGCCCACACCTACCTCACTTTGTTCTCCAACAGATCCTTCCTTTATTCACCTTCCAGCCCTCTGCACAGGCAGTCCCCTCCCGCTGCGCCCCTGCACAGTACTGCCCTGCCCAGAGGTTAAGGTGCTGTACCCCGTGACAACTGCAGGCTGTACAGCGTGGCACACTGACAGCGCCTGGTGCATCTCCCTCACTGCCTGTGCCCTCTCCCAGGGCACCTGTACTACCACAAGACTCTGCAGACTAGAGTTCAAAAGTTGTGAGGAACGGCCAGGATGCGCTGGGGTCCCAGCCCAGCCCCGCAGGCTAGTACTCTGTCCCCAGCCATCATGCTGTGCCACAGATCAGATGATATGAACATCAGGAGAAAAAAACCAAATAGTTCAAATGGTAGCAGAAACCCAAATCGGCAGAACGCCTCAATATGCCGAGAGGCCGCCCATCTGCTGTGCGCGCTCTAAATCCACAGTTGTGGCCTCCACGCTGAGCGAGCCCGCAGCAGCAGGCCCCCCACTGTGAGCGAGGAGAGAAACAATTTATTACAACGCGCCCTCTCTAAATCAATCTTCCAATCAGCCCTGTGTGGGAAGAGAGGCGGTTTGTGGAGCCGTCCCCTCCTCACGGCGCTGTCTCCGCATCCCTGTCACACTAAGCCAGGGCCTAGCCGGGGCTGAGAAAGATGGCTGCACTCAGAGGAGCGCTTGTGGGTAGTCACAGAAACACAGCACGTCAAGTGATGACCTTCCCGACAGACAGACAGACAGGCAGATACACTTCTGGCACTTCCCAGGCTGCAGCGGCCCCTTTGGTGGCCAGGCTTCTGGGTGGCGCATGCGCTGCCTTGGGTTAAGGTCTTTCACAGGAGCTACTTTTCATGGCTGATGCTCCGAACAAGTGCTCTTTGGGAATCCCTCTCTAAATTCGGATTCTTAGAGTTGGAGTTTCCACGGTGTCCTCGGTGGTGAGCAGCCCTAGGTGGCAGGAGTCAGTCAGCTCCGACGGGTCAGCGTGGAGCAGCTGGGGCCCTGGCTAGGGTTTCTCTGTAGCGCTGAGCTGAATTCATGGCCCTGCCCTCTGGGTAGCACTAATGGAAAAGATCAAGAGTGGGCAACCCGTACGGGTGGCACCGATGCCCCATGATGTGATCTGGTTCAGAGGAGAGCTGGGCCAGTGCCACTGACTGTCTGGAGGATGGGCACTTGAAACTCTCAGGGAAAAAGCCTACCGTGGGGGAGTGGAGACAAAATGTCAGGTGAAGGGGGAGACCACAGGGGTACTGACCGGCCACTTGCAATTTGAAGGCGGGTGGGAATGAGACAATGGCTAAACAGAAGCTGTGGCACAAGGACACAAGGGATGGACAGGTCACTGGGAGGAGAGGGGGACAAACCTCAGAAGGGGGAGATATCGTGAGAAAGACCATGGGGCCGTTCCAGACTCTAGAACGCATCGATGGCTGTAGGCAACTCGAGGGCAGGTCTGCTGCTGAAACCTCGAAGCCTCACTCACGTGTCTTCTCATTAAACAAGCTGAATCTGAGCCCTCGGCTCTCTGGGCTGCAGGATGGTTAGAGTAAGGCCTCGCTGTCCCCGAGGGGAGAAATGCGGTAAAGAGACAAGGTCATAGCTCTGCCACGGCTGGTCCAAGGCATCAGTGCACAGCTGAAATGGAAACAGGAAGGGCAGGCAGGGGTGAAAAATTCCACGAAGATGAAACAGAGCATGAGAAAGTTGGAGAAGGAGCACGTTGTGTTTGGAGGTTTGAATGATCCTGATTTCTGCAGGTGCATAAAACATGAACACTAATTTGGAGAAGAACATCCAACCAGACAGTAGTAAAATAAGCATGGGTGAATTTTTCTGTAGAGGCACAAATAGCTAATAGATGGACAGGAGCTTAGAGATCATCTAGTCTGACTACTTTCTTTTATCCAGGAAGAAATTGAAGTCTACAGAAGGCAAGTTGCCTTGCTAGTTCCCAGGAAGTTTCAGAGACTTTCTAGTCACGTAGGACAGGGCTGGGATAAGAACCAGGCTTCTAAGCAGCGTTCCAGCTTCTGTCTAAAGGACCTATAGCCGGAGTGACTCTGAGGTTTCTCCTTTCCATCCAGAGGGGCGGTGGGAATCCAACCAACTGCCCCTGAACAGAAGCTCTGAGTACTGTGCACAGCCGGCAGGGACCTACTGTGTAATAGAGCACCTACTGTGTAATAAAGGAACAGTTGGTTCCACGCCTACTGTCAAGAATGTCTTCACTGTCCCTCCAAATCTGGTCTTAACCTGCCTTCTCCTTCAGGAAGTTCCCTGTGACCATGAAGCACCTACCATCTGGAGGCTCCTCCTTTCAGCTTTCTATTCACACGGCTCATGTACTCTGGGCATCATTACAAGTGTCCTGCTCCCTGTGGTACCATTTCCTCCTGCAGAGGCGCCACTTCTCATGCTCTGACCCTGTACAACATTCAGTCTAGTGCCTGGTACAAAGGAGCACAGACGCAATTTTAGGAAAATGATCTTTTCTGTCTTCCTTGATACCCTTCCAAATCTAACTAGATGTAGTATTACAGTCTAGCTTCTGTTTTTAATTGCCAGTTTCCCCATTTCTTTATAATACTGAATGCTAATTTTAGCATCCCTTTCTATTTAGTGGTGCCTCATAATGGACAAACGTACTCTCACACACATACAGAGAATAAAGTTCTTGAGAGTGAAGAGACTCTGGATTTTGGAGATGGTGCTGAGAAAAGTGATAGATGAGCTCAAAGTTACTGCTTTGTGACTCGAGGGTGTCCAGGCTGAGTAGAGAGAAGCTCTAGTTTAAACATCCTCAGCAGATGAGAACTGAGTGACAAGTCCAAGCCACAGAGGCCAATTGTTGTGCAGCTCTGAACCCTCTCATGTAACGCGGACACCCCTGGACGTCTCTGGTAATGCAGTGCTTGCTGTACTCATCACTCTAACACTGCACCCATCCACTGATCCTACCTAGGTGCTATTTTGATTTTTTGAGACAGGGTCTTGCTTTGTAGTTCAGGCTGGCCCTGAGCTCACTATGTAGCCCAGGCAAGCCTCGAACTCAGCAATCCTCCTGTCTCTGCCTCCCGAGTGCTGGGATGACAGGCATGAGCCACCACGCCCGGCACTGTGGTATGTGGTATTGATTGCTGGTGGGCGTGAGTCTCCACACCCAGCATTGTATGTGCTTACCAGGATTGAACTCAGGGCCTTGCGCTTGTGAGGCAGGCGTCGGAACCACTGAACTAGCCCTCCGGCCCCCTAGGTGCTATTTTTATTTGGCAGATAATGCGATGCTTTTTCCCATTCTCCAATAAATTTACATTTATCTTTTACTTTTTTTTCTTGTCACATTATCTATCTCTTAATTTATTGCATATTCAAGCCATAGTCCATCACATTAACTGCACGTTCAGTTCACAACAAAGGAATCGATTGTGCTGGACATTTTTAAATTTGACTCTTGGATGTGTTCTGAATTTTTCTCCACGGTAGCTATCTGAATTTTTCTCCACAGCCGCCCGAGGGCTGCTGACCTCATCGTTCAACTAGGCTTACTCTGTGGAAAGCATGGCCAGGAACTATCCAGACTGCAAGGAAGCCAGGTAGGGTCAGGGCCCTGGGTCCCCCCAGCTGGCTCTCTAAAGTCGATGCACCTGTGTGTGAAGGGGAGGGGAGGGAGGGCTTTAGCTCTGCTTGGGAGCCCTCTCAGACTGCCACATGTCCTGGGTCTAGTACTGTCCTTTTAGGCCTAGGCTCCCTGCTTTGCTAATCAGATAGTTTATGTCCTTCCTTGCAGTCTCCTTAATCCTGTACAAATCTTTGCAAATAAAGATGTCCCCTTCCCCTGATAGGTCCACTTAGGATTTTGTTTTTTCTATCTTTGTGGCCTTATGAAGGTGATCCACAGAGAGTAGACAATGCACTTGAGTTTTCAATTTTGATCCTTTCCCGGGCTGGACATATGTTATATCACACTCTTGAGATTTTGGGCAGCACAGAAGGCCATGATTCCCAGAGAGCCATTAGATCACCAGGTGACAAGCCAGCATGTCCCATCACTGCTATCTTCTACTTCCCCATCTCTGTTTTTGAATGAAAAGGAATTATCACTGGCCACATATAAAATATACAATAAACCTAACATATATAGGTAACGTTAAAAACATTTTTATTATAACTTGGCCATAGGTTAGGGTCATTACATGCATTTGTTAACAGTGATATTTTTCAACTTATAATAGGTTTTTTTTTTTTTTTTGGAATGCAACCTCACTGTCAATCAAGGAGTATCTGTATTTTTTTTAAATTGAATTCTTTATTGGTACAATTTATATACATCTCACAATCACATATAACATTGGGGGAATTTGTACCAGTATATGACACAAGTTAATTCTCATTTTTACCCATATCCCTACCCACCCACACCTCCCCACCCCCTTTATACATATTCTTTTCTTTCTGAATCATATCTATTCCTTCCCCTCATTACATTCCCACACCAAATTTCCTATGGAAA
>PVIC010011376.1:9287-41606 GCA_004025085.1 Thryonomys swinderianus
TCATGGGGAGATGTTTTAAAAATTATTTCTGCTTGACAAAGATGATGCAAATGGGTAGATTTATGTTGCTGTTGAAGATTTGAGTCTTTAAAATATTCTATCATCAGTTTTAATGCTTAAATTGTTATTAATTTGAGTCTTTATAAAATATCTAGGCCTATTAAAAGTTGGTGTTAACCTAAGCAGAGATTTTGAATATGCCATTTCTTAAAGTTGGAACAGTGAATTGTATTATGTTAAGTAGTTCATAGTGTGCATTGATTTAATGTCAGGATTCATTACAATACAGCCCTCCATATTTCACTGTGTGAGAAAACAGAAACCGAAATAGAAATAATTTTAAATAAAAGTATTTAAAATACAGGACCAGAGAAAGAATCTAATATTATTTATATTTTCTTGCTCAAAGAAATTTAGGGTTTCCATATACAATAGTGCTACTTTATTTTTTCTATTATTATAAGTAGTTTGAAAAAATATTTATGCAAGGCATAAAATACCAGCTTATTATAATAACAGCATCAAAAAGATCTTTTGTGTAGTTTAGGTAAGAACTTAAATTTAATTTCATATACAAAGTATTATAGCTGCGACTAAGGCATAAAATACTTCATGCATTAAAAACTGGTTTATTTGCCAACATTTTCTAGTAAATGAAATCATTGTTAATTAGTGGCACTTATATGATGTATTCTTGGTATTTTATTTCATAGATTTGGTGAGTACTATGTAAACAGGCAAATGGGTTTAACTCTAGAATCATTTTCCTTTATACGTTGTATCAATCAGTTTTATTTTGTTATAACAAAATAACCGAGCCTGGTTACTTTAGAAGAAAATAAGTTTATATTTAGCTTGCAGTTGGAGGTTCAGGAGCATGGTACCTGCCTCCTAGTGAGGGGATGTTTAACTGTATCATCTTAGTTTTTAAAAACTCTCTCCTGTGGAAACTTACTCTGAGAAATCAGCATTAAACCCTTTTGAAAGAAACATTCCTAGCAACCAACTTACCTCAAACTAGTCTCTAGTTCTTATAGACTTTCCCACTTCTCAGATTGCTGTACGGAGAAACAGGATTTCCAAACCTGTACCAGGAAGGAGCACCCTCAATCCACATCCAAATTGTAGCATACACTGAGGTGTCCCTGACCCCTTCACCCCCCCAACTTTAAACCATCTGTGGTTATGTTAGACTGATGGAACCTTTATTCTTTCATTAATAATTCCTTCTTTACTAAAGTAGGTTGGTTACAATACTTGTCGTGCACAATAATTATTGGTCAAAGTGATTTTATTTAAGAATCCCATACTAATAGCTCTAAAAATTAAGGGATTTACCTAAACCTTTTCCTACTGACTGTGGTTGCTTTCTCATAATTTTTCAAGCAAGAAGTCATGCTCACAGATCAGAATGAGAAAATAATCATATCAATGAGTAATTTTCAGATTTGAAGGACAACATGCCTTTGCTATGTCTTTCTTATCAGAATAAGATAAAAATGTAGGTTACCTCACAAGCCCTCTGGTATTTATTACCTTAATTGTGTTGACCTCTGTGGCTCATTTCTGTAGCTTTATTCTCCCTAATAGTGACTCTGTAGTTAATGTTTCTCCTCATTTCTTTGGCACATACTCTAGGTTTCCTAAAAAAATTTTTTTATATACTTACGAAACCGTGGTCAGTGTGAACTTAGAGTAGCGAGAACTCATCATTGTGAATGGTGCAGCCAGGATCCTCCGGAGTCTGTGGAGGAGCCAGTCCAGAGGGCTGCATTCCTGGGACCAGGGCTGGGACCAGAGTCTCACAGGGCAGTGCATGCATTGCTGTGAAGTTAATCCTATACTTTAAAAGCTATATGGCAGGAGGCCACTTTGGGGTACTCTCTGCTGTTCTGGGGGCTCTAGGATGGGGATGACAGGATGTATTGAGTGTGAACCATGTGCTGTCATGTCGTAGAAGCCATATCTATTATCCTTAGTGCAACAGCAGCTTTCCACGTGTTTAATGGATGGGTTGGCTATGGTGCCTGGGGCTCAGCATGAACATCAGATGGTCGGGAATACACTATCGGCAGTGTGGTTCCTTAGCCTGATGTGATACAGTGCAAGTTACTAGGGGCCTGTTGAGTTGATATTGGCGGTTACAGTGTATACTTTCAAATCCTCATCCAGATCACATAACAGACAAGAAGCCAAAAAAAAAATTTCTGCAAAGGAGCTTCCTATCAAAGGCAATTATTTTATGCAAAACTGAATCTTAACAGAATATGAACATAACAGAGTCGGTACTCTTGGTACTGGTGCAGCTATGCTTCAGTGACAGTCTAAGAACAATGACAGTCTAATTAGACTTGAAAAATGTCAGAAATATAGAAATGATTGAGATGATTAGAAATATGGGCTTATATCTTCCATTGTTAGTTATGCGTCTCATCCGAAATGTGTTTTTTTTGAGTTACAAACTAATGAGCCTATCAAATTCTGGTTCTGGAACTTGAGCTCTGAGACTCCCTGGGGAAGCACAGAGAACTTCCTGGGGTATCACTCGGTAGTCAGGAAAAAGGCTTCAGGGTTGTTGTGTGGCTTTCGCTGATGTCATGTATTTGTGAGATCGGATTATAGTGGTTGTGATGAAAAGCAAGTGCTCCTCGAAGACCACAGGAGAACAGGGAATATAGGTGTCATTATGACGCCTGATGGCTGTATTTGAGAAACTACTCATTGCTCAGCACATTCACACACCCTACTGCAAGTGACTGTGGTCATTTAATAATCACAATTTAGGTTTATTGCTAGGAAATAAATACTTCAGTTGTCTGGATCTAACAGTTTCACAAACAGCACTGCAAGCTATTTCTTTTGGACTGTTGAGTACTGTTGTTATCAACCAAACGAGACGTGAAGCTGATGCGAACAGTCCAGATACACACCCACCCCTTTCGCCTCCACCTCTGGAGTCCTAGCTCCTTGTAAGCGAGGACTGTTGACTTCTTCAGTGTTCCCAGTACCAAGGACCATGCGTGTGGTAAATAACCGAGTGCGTATTTGTTAAATGAATGAACAGATGCATCTGTGGAGCTTTAAACTTTCTCCGTGAAGTTGCAGAAACCAAATAAAGCCCCACTCTCACGACCCCCTCAGGGGACGCCCCAAGCCAGGGCGGCTCCTGCCTGCTGCGCAGGCGCAGGGCTCCGCTGGGGGTCCTCGCCCTGTCTGCTGGGGTCTGAGCGCCCTTGAGTGAAGCACGCAGAGTCGTACAGACCTACAGCCTGGGGGACACGTACACAAACACTTGTTTAAGCTCCTTCCCTCTACTTCGCTGCCACCTCTGTGGTTTATTACAGTCTGTAGGCTGAGTTTTTATTTCCGCCAGTAAACATTTTAAACACGGAGCCTTGTTTTTGTTGTTCATTTGTTTTGCTTTTTATTTTTGACGTAGAGGAATAATTGGTGGAATGAACTCAGAGCGCACTCTCTTTAAATGGCACGATCAGCAAGCCAGTAAACGTAACTGTGCTGGCTGGTAGGACCTTGGCATCCCCAAAGGTACAGTGCTCGTGAGCAGCCATTTTTAACACGGGGGTTTCCCCTTACTGTGGCTCTGGGAATGTGGAAAGCGTTCACCCAGTTTTCCTCCCAGGTCCCTTGAGGGCTGCTAGAGCCGCGCTGTCTTTCCTGTGGACGCCAGGGAGAGACCCCCGTCCGGAGCCCAGGCCCGCCCCCCTCTGTTCTCCGTCCCGCGGGCGGCTTAGGGCTTTCGTCCCTCACTGGTTTCTTCTCGTCCGTCACTCGCAAGTGTCTCCGCGCGCTTAGGCTGTTTCCTTGGATAGCTGCATAAATCAAGCACCTCCCCCGGAGGGAAGGCGGAAACGGTGGCGGGTGTCTGCAGTCCTCACGCTCTTGGAGCTGCAGCAGGATGGTCACGAGTTCGAGCCCAACCTGGGCCACTTGGTGAGACTCCGCCTTCAAACGAAAACAATGAAAAAAGGATGGGAAGGTAACTCAGTGTGGAGTTACCCGAACATATATTGTCTTATTTATGATATATATTGCATATATCCCACTTGTGAGGTGTATTAATACACACAGAGCTCTCCTTTTGTAAAGAATAACAGGAAAAGGAAGTGCCCTAACAAACCAGGCCTCCCTGCAGTAGGCACCGCTCTGATTCTTTCTTCCAGCCCGTGTCCGCGCGGACCCGCCTCTGCCCCTTCACGTCCCGTCACTGTCCGACCTCGTCCAAGCCCGTGTGTCCCTTCGCTGCTCTCCTGAAACCGCTCTGGCTGAAGCCAACCGCGACGGGGCAGGCACGTCGCCGCAGGAGCTGGTGTCCGCCTCCTTTCCACGCTCTCGTGGCTTCTCTCCCAAGCTCCCTTTATCTCTCCGGGAGCTCATCTTTGTCTGTCTTCATGTTTCCCTTTTAAAAACCCTTGCTCCTTCTCTCTTGAATGTGGTGGTTCTTTCATGCTCGGGAATCTTACTGCCCTGCTCGACATCTCGTCTTGCGCGGTTGATGGGACGGTCAGACTCGGCCTGCGGCAGAGCTCCGTGCCCGGAATGGCTCCCTCCTCTTGCCTCCCCGCCTCAGGGGGCCGCGTCTCTGTTGCGCTGCGCCGCAGCAAGGACCTGTGGTCCGACTCATCACCTCCTCACGGGGACTAGTTCAGAGGCCCTCTCGGTGGCTCAGACCCGTGCAAAAGAATGGTCACCTTCGCCTTAAGACCTTACAGCAACTGCTTGTCCAAAAAGATTGGCGGAAAATCTCATATCCCTTTAAAAGGAGCCACAGGCTCTTTCTGGTCCCAGCTGCACCTGCGTCTTTGAGCTCCTTTCCTGTGACGGGGTCTCTCTCCTGCCACGTCCCATCAGCAGTTGTCCCTGTGCCTGAGAATCACTGAGGTGCTGAAGCGTTGTCTGCCAGGAACACACATGAATTCTGCTCATCCCTTCGATCCCAGGATAAAATGCTCTTATGGTCTGGACCTAGGGACCACACGCTGAAGGTCTGGTCAGCCACCTGTGGTGCTTTGGGGAGCTGGTTGAACTTTTAGGAGGTCGAGCCTGGCAGAAGTAAATGGGTCATTGCGAGCGTGGCCTGGAAGCGCCAGCCCCACCCCCCGGCTGCCACGAGGTTGGCAAGCTCCTCACCGTGTGCCCTTCAGATAATGTACTCTGCTGCCATGGGCCCCAAAACGGTGAGCCAAACAACCCTGGATGGAAACCTCTGAAGCCAAGAGCCAAAAGGAAGATTTTCCGTTTTCAGTTATCTTAGGTATCTTGTAACACTGACAGAAAGTTAAATGATACAAATGCCTTTTGATCAAAGAAGCTTCTCTGACTGGAGAATTAGGTGAGTTCCTCGTCTCTCCTTCCCAATGATCTGTGCTTTCACGTAGCATTTGCTACCGTCCCAGTAACATGGCACTTTCCAGAGATCGTTCTGCCATGCCATCCATGGATTGCAGTCGTCTCAATAGCACGGGAGTGGGGGCCTTGCCTTTCTTTCCACCAAAGTCCGTAGGGCCAGCATGGAGGACTTAGTGACTGCTAAGTTACTACAGGAGGAATGAGTGGATTTTCTTCTCTAGTTTCTTCTGGATGGCAGTTGAGTTTAAAAAACCCATCAACCAACCTTCCGGTGGGCCCAGATTCAAATGTTGCCTTGCAAAGTATTGCATCGATAGATGCTGTTTTTTTTAAAAAATAATATATACAGTTAGTTCAGGAGTGCAAATAAAGAAGCTAGTCACTAAACATGTCTCCCCAGATGAATCAATTTAAGAAAAGTTTGCATCATTTTATCAGATGGCTTTAAAAGGTTAATGAATAAACATGCCAAGGAAGAGGTCGGGAATAAATAATTCACAGCATCCCAAACGAGTCATATTGTGGTACAGTCAATTCAGTCATATTTTATTTATCACTGTATCGAAGCAAATCAAGCTGAGAAATTTCCAGAGCAATGTGGAGCTCACCCACTCGCCCTCGTCTGCGTGTTAAGTTAGGTGGTTTGTTTCAGACAGAGCTGCTGCAAGACTCATCTACCTTTCACTCTTGTCACCGGCCCTTGGATCAAATCCCGGCTGTACTCACCACTGTGGTGTTGGGCTTTCTCCACGGGTTTCTAGCCAGCAACTTTAACAATTGCACTGGAATTCTAATCAGAGTTTGTCCTCTTCAACTGTCTTGCCTAGGTAGTTTGAACTCCGGGAACTGTTATTCCTGTGTGCTTGAAAAAAGGCTTTGTGCCTGCTACTGTTTGACCCTAAAAAGGGCAGAGAGACTGTTTCAGAGAAACAAATTCTGTTACAGAAATGTCTGGTGCATTTCCCTCAAGTCCAGCTTCTCAAGCATTTGTCTGTAGCTGCAGGTATTTTTATGCAGCTGTTCACTATTGCATGAGGCTATACTTTTGAATGCTTGCTAAATATGCCAACATGAGATGCCATCGCACATGGTTGCCAGATATGAGCCTTTACTTATTTTAATCCTAATAGCCTCAGGTTAGTGTTTCAAAAATCACTCTAGAATCTTTCTACACTTTCAAAGACGAAGTGAATGTTATAACCCCACATTTCTTTTAAAGTTCAAATGGTATCAGAAGCTATTTTCTTAAATTACCTGTAATAACAGTTCTATGCGTTCTAGGAGCAGAGGTGACACTGGACTCAGCTGTTTGAGATATTCAGAGTGGTTTGACAAAATTGGAAGGAAGGAAAATTGGTCAATCCCAGCACCTTGTTACATGAGTACATGTGTGGAAGGGGCACACGTGTCCCCTGGATTACCTGGGGGCAGATAATCCCTCAGATCCCAAACCCTGACATGCGGTGGGTTTGATTTCATACAGCCAGATCCAGCTTGGTGGTTGTAGTTCCACAGACAGACAAACAAAGCATGATTAAAGTGCCTCATTTGAAAATACTTGCTTCCACAAGAGTGTTCATTGACTTGAGAAACAAAAAGAAGATGATTCTGTCACCTGTGCTATATCTTCGGGGGGTCATGAATGAGCACATGCGTACCCCAAAGCTAGAATCCGGTGCTAAACTTCTGCTGTCAATCTCAATCTCATCACACGCATCTTGACCTGTTTCTGGAACAGTATCTACTTAACGAATTCATTTATTTATTTTAAATTTTGCAGAGCTAGGCATTGAACCACGGGCCTGGTGCATGTGCTGTCTACCACTGAGGTACGCTCCCAGTCCGGCTCTGGAAACACTAGCCAGAACATTAGGCTCTGAGAGAGTGGCGTACGAAAGCACCTGAGCCGCTCTCATTAGAATGGACACATATGTAGAAAAGTGAGTCATCTCCATATTTCATTTTAACTCATGCAAAATTTCTATGCAAGTCTTTTTATTCCCTTCCTCCTGCCCAGTGTATTAAAACACAATACGCCTCCTATCACTTGAGCTTTCTGAAAACGCTTTGAGGAAAAGTCACTCTCCACGCAGGCAGTTGCTTCTGTTCTCACTCCAATCTTCCAGGACTCCTGATTCAAATTTATTGATGAGTTTGTTCTTTCCTCGCAAACTGATGAGGCTGTGACATCCAGCTGCACTCAACAGTGCTCCTGGGCGGGGGAGGAAGCCAGCAGCAGCAGCAGCAGCAGCAGCAGCAGCAGCAGCAGCAGCAGCAGCAGCAGCAGCAGCAGCAGCAGCAGCAGCAGCAGCAGCAGCAGCAGCAGCAGCAGCAAATGCGAAATGGAGATGCACAGGAAGGGAGTTAAGTGCACATGTAATGCAAGCGCAGGGAAGGAAATTGACAAATTAAGGAACCGGAGGGCACTCATTACCAAATGATGGTATGAATTAGACTTACAAATTTTGTCTTAATAAGTAGATTGGCTAAATATTTCATTTTAAGTTATTCTTCTTGCAAAATGCTCTTCACAAAGCCCTGCTTCAGCTTCTGTTAAAAATATGATTGCGGAATCAAGACTCCTAATCTTATTCGTGAGCTTCATGACAGAAAAACATGTTTTTAAAAATTTTTCAGTACAAAAGAATGAAATAGTCCCAAGAGCATGAGCCACGCAAGAGAACTGAATGTCATAGGCAGATCCATTCTGTGAAGGAGAAAAGCTGAGAATAAAGGGTTTTGATTCTTGACTATAAGTTTTTATTTCTTAAAACAAGGAGAAAGAAACCATTGAAAGTAAGAAGGAAAAAACAGAAACTAAGCTTATGTATATGGGGGTTGAAAGGAAAGCAGGGGAATGGGAAAAAAGTAAGAATCAAGATTTATCATCTCCATGACCGCATTCTCAATAATGAATGTGATCATAAATTCTACCTGAAATGTATCGACATACTCAATAAAAAGCCCAATAAGTCAACAGAAAAAAAGAGAAACCAGGGTATTTCAGTTTAATATTAATGATGGCATCCATATCTTCTTAATTAGGGAACCAAAACTCTTAAGCATGTGGACCTTTGGACATGGGTTCCTTGCATTTCCTGGCTGCCGCACAACAATTCCAGACAAAAAATAGGGGTGCTCACTGCCAATAGCAGTGGTGCTTTCTGGAAGATAGACACCAGGAAAGTTAACCAAGACACGTCTACAGAATAAAACACTTAGTTAATAATGGCAGTTGACCTGCAGACATAAAAGCTGCAAAAATGAAAGTTAAAAAAAAATTGAGATTCCCTTCTCTGTTTTTTCCTTAATTGTGTAACCTTAGTTTTCATCTTAAAATAAAGATCTCCATTACTTTTATTCCTGGCATTATAAAGTAGCTCTGTGGAAAAAGTAAATCAATAGTCTTCTTTTGAAAGTTAAACTCCTTTGATTAATAAAAATTGAAATTAGAGTGGATTCTATTGTTAACAGTTCTCAAAGACAGCTTGGTCTTAAGATTCTAATAAGTATGATTTTTCAATTATTCCTTTTTATGTCTTCATTCAAATATGGATGTACTTTATCTGATCATAAAAGGTAGTTTCTGATCTAAGAAGTCTGTCTGTTTACATTAAAAATAATCAAGCAATAATGCCATTGAATTCTTTTAGTGGGTTTCAAAATATTATCTCAAATTTTAGTCAGACTTTTCATTGGTCACTAGTCAGTGTTAGTTATAACTATGATTTTCAAATGGTAAAATAGGTTTAGGTATAGATTACCTCCTTTAAAATATTTTTTATTGTGATATAGGCACATTTTATATATACATCATGATCACATTCAACATCGAGAATTTGTATCAATATATGACACTACTTAATTCTCACTTTCTGTCCCCCTATATACATGAGTTTGTTTCCCTCTTTTTTATCATCACAATTTTTTCTTTCCCCTACCCCCCCCTTTCCCTTAGGATATTTTCTGTTTTACAGTGCTATCATACATTCTAGGACTTATTTAAATTTTTAGTTTCTCATACACAGAAAAGATATGGTACTTACATATTAGTAACCTATATACACAAAACAATTAAAAGATTCATATCACAGAGAAATATGTGCACCCATGTTTATAGCAGCTCAGTTTGTGATAGCTAAATCTTGGGAATAAACCAAAGGCTCATCATCTGGAGACTGGATAAAGAAGATGTGTGTGTTTTATTTTTTAATAAAATGGAGTGTTACTCTGCCATAAAGAATGATAAGTTTGAGTCATTTATACTCAAGTGGATGTACCTTCAGGACATGCTTCTAAGTGAAATAAATAGGTCACAGAAGTGTAGATCATCTCTTTTTGGAATAGAAAACTCCCATTCTCTATTCTTCAAAGGAAAAACAAGTGCAAAGATACATTGAATATCTCTAGTTCAGTGTATAAAGGGCTTTGTGTAGCTCACATTAGCCTACTAATGATTTCAAGGGAAAAATAATTCATAGTGTCAGTTTTATTTTAAACATGTACATCTTCATCTTTGGTTACTAGCACTGCTGGTTATGTACTAGCAATGTCCTCTTGTGAAACTGTGCTCTCTAATTGTGTCATGCTTTAATCTGATACTTTTGAGAGTCTACATTACATATCTTTTTTCAGACCTTGAAGAATACAGTCATCATTACCGTGTAGCTGGACACTAGATAAGTATATTTACACAGTTTTCTGAATTGTGTATCACTAACTATAGTGTGAGAATGAGTTAACATTTTTTTAATTGAATCCTTTATTGGTACTTTTTTTTGAGACAGGGTTTCACTTTGTAGTTCAGGCTGGCCCTGAGCTCCCTATGTAGCCCAAGAAAGCCTTGAACTCAGCAATCCTCCTGTCTCTGTCTCCTGAGTGCTGGGATTACAGGTGTGAGCCACCACACCCGGCACTGTGGTATGTGGTATCGATTGCTGGTGGGTGTGAGTCACCAGGCCCAGCATTGTATGTGGATCGAACTCAGGACCTTGTGCTTGCGAGGCAGGTGCCAGAACCACTGAGCTAAATCTCTGGCCCTATTGGTACGTTTTAGATATAGCTCAACAATCACACTCAACGTTGGGGAATTTGTACCAGAATATGACATGAGTTAATTCTCATTTTTGCCCATATCCCCACCCACCCCACAACACCCCACCTCCTATATTCATGTGCTTTCTTTTTCCTTTCAAATCATATTTATTCTTTGTCCTCATTTCTTTCCCCTACCACATTCCCTTTGAATGTTTCCTATTTCACAAAATCTGTCATACATTCTAGAACTCATTACTCATGTTCATTCTAGAACAACATTTTAATGTTGACTGTTAAGTAGCTGTGTGACCTAGACTTAATCATTTTACCTTGGCTTCAGTTTCTATAAAGTGAGCATTTGGATTAGATTGTTTTATAGTGCCACCTTCCAGTAGTTTCCAGTTAAATAATATCCATTGAATATCATACTAATTTTTTCTATTGTGATTGTACAGAAACTGGATTATGTGAGTGTCCTAAGAGTGCTTTGTATTATCATTTTTTGTCTTTTAATGTGGTGGCTTTTGAAATTACATACAATTTTTAAAATTAATTGTAAAAACCTGAATATAATTTGCCTAGATTTTCTAGAGAGCTAGGAAGAAAATATATCTCTTTAATGGCACTTATATAACTGTTATAATAGTTAATAGTCCTGGGGAAAATAAGTGGTAGGTATAGTCATTTCCCATATGATAAAACATCACTGGGCTTCTACCAGAGAAATTCCTAGGAACTCAGTCCCTGTACAGTTGACAACTATATACCATTTTTGAAGTATATCTATTCCAGAGATAGTGCTGACTGGATCATGAAAATTACATCCTGTAATTCTGCTGTAGTTTGGATATTGAATGTCCACCAAGAGCCCATGTATTGAAGGCTTGCTCCCCAGAGTGGCACTTTGGGGAGATGGTGGGATGTGCCCTGGAATGGGATTTTGGACCATGCCCTCTTCCTCTCTTTTCCTCCCTGCGCTAAGGTAAATTATCCCTGTCATGTGCTTCCTGCCATTAGCATCTCACATTCTTACTTGAAAGAAATGGATGTCCTTGCTCATGGACTGGAACCTCTAAAACCATGAGTTAAAATTAATCTGTAAATCAGTTATCTTAGGAATTTTTTCATAGTGGGCAGGACTAATGGTATGAGTTGAGGTCTTAATCTATAACTATACCAGGGATGATGAGCAGGAGCCTTTGGAAATGGTTTTTGGTAACTTTACAGCTGCAGACTACAGAAAGCCAAGAAAGCTGGGAATGTAGTTTACAGGTTTTTCTGACAGTAGCTCAGAAGACCAGAATGCTGATAGGAATGTGGACAGTAAAGGAGAGGCTAATGAGATCTCAGATGAGAGTTAGGGCTTTACGGGGAACTGGAATGGAGATTACTTGCATTTCATCATGGCACAGAATTTAGATGGATTTTGTTCATACCCTGAGATTTTGTGCAAGGCTGAGTTTAAAGGTGACTGGTTGGTTTGTCTGGTGGTGGAAATTCCAAGATAACAAAGCACTCAGGCTGTGGCATAGGTAGTGTTGGCTCCTTCTACTCAGTTTTATAGTGAAAATTGGATTCAAAGAGGAGAAGAGTGGACAGATCTGAAAAAAAAGTATGATTTGGCCAGGAAAGGAGCATGTGTAAGGGTGTGGGTAAGGGTAACTCCAATAAGACAAGCCAAGCGTGTCACCCTGGGAATGTAGGAGAGATACCTCAAAGGCGTCTCAGAAATTCTCTGGGCCACCACCATCACAGGAAGAGATGTAGAAATGTAAAATTGTTTCAAAGATGTTCCACAGAGCAGAATAACTTCAGAAAAAAACCCCCCTGAGGTACACTGTGTACTCAGACTTGCCTAGGGATTTCCCTGTATGGAGCTAATACTGATAAATCACTGCTTCCGTGGTGCAAGCAGGCTCAGGTACAAGTTGCACTGGCAGCAGAACTTGGTGTCAGCCACATGACCCTGGCTTTGCAAGCACACAGAATGCAAGAGTTATGAGGCCTTGACAGCTTGCACCAAAATTTCAAAGGAATGCTTCAGAAGCTAGGTTGTGTGCTTCAGGTTAGAGTTTACACAGGAAGCTCCTGACAGTATGTGAAGTTGTGAAAGTGAAACCGGAGCTGCAAACTGTGAACCCAGGATGTTGAAGATGCCAGGAGCAGGGATGTCTGCCAAAGGAAGCTGCCGGCATAGTGCAGAATCATCAAGAGTGCAGAATCATTCAATGAAAGAAGCTGTACGTAGACTGCAATCAGCAAGCTGTGTGGGTAGTTATACCAAAGCCCTTAGGAGCCCTCATCCTGATACTACACACCCTCATGACAGGCGTGAAGATTTAAAATGCAGTGTTTGCCCTGCCGGGTTTAATTCTTTGTTTGGGAAGATTCCTCCTTAGCATTTTCTTACTCTTCCCATTTATGGGAGGAATACTTACCTGTGCCAGTCCCACCATTGTGTTTTAGAGGTATGTAAATAATCTTTTGCTTTATATATATATATATATATATATATATTTTTTTTTTTTTTTAACAAAGTCTAACAACTGAATATTCCTTGAATCTCAAAGGAGACTTTGGGCAATGCTGAAACAGTTAAGACTTCAGAGATTCATGGAAACGGGCAAATGCACTTTGCAATGCAAGACAGATGCACTTTTAAATGCTAAATGTCCCTGAGTGGCCCATATGTTAACTGGTCCTCAGGGTGGCGCTGTTGGGTTGTGAGGAAACTTTCAGGAAGTGGGTCTTAATGAGAGGATGTAGTATTGGAAGCGGAATCTCCTTAATGAGATGCTGGTGCCTTAGTTCCTCTTTCTCCAGTTTCTCTCTCTTTGCGTATCAGGTGAGCGCTTTGTCCTGCTATGCTTTCCCCGTCATTAGCACAGATCTGCCCAGTCATAGGCTAGACTGGGAGCCACATTTAAACTCTTTTCTTTACTAATTAAGGATCTCAGGCATTGTATTACACTGACCTGTTCACGTCATGTGAGATTAGCCAGCAGTTAGAGGACCTAGGAACAGAGCCACACACACGCGTACACACACAGACACAGGTGAACACTCCACAAACAGCATCAGTGAAGCTCCTCTCCACAGAGAAGACACACTCTGGAGCACAGAGTTGTGATGTGTCTCAGCTGTCTGGAGAAGCAGCAGCCTCGCTTTGTCTTTTGTGCCCAGTAAATAAGGACAAGGCAGCTCAGGGCTCAGGGGAGACCACCTCCGCCAGCCTGGCCTTGGCCTGTCTGTACGTGTCTCTCTGAGTCTATCACTGTGTGGCCTTTACTTCTGTCTTCTCTCACGCAACAGCACTGTGCTTAATCTCTGGTACTATTTTCTTGTTCTGAGACCTAAAAGTAGCTAGATCCTGAAGCAGTTGGTATCAGAATATTAGCATCAGGGCTAGAGATTTACTCAGTGGTTCCAGCGCCTGCCTTGCAAGCGCAAGGCTCTGAGTTCGATCCTGGTAACCACATACAATGCTGGGCATTGTGACTCACGTCCACCAGCCATCAATACCACATATCACAGTGCCGGGTGTGGTGGTTCACGCCTGTCATTCCAGCACTTGGGAGGCAGAGGCAGGAGGATTGCTGAGTTTGAGGCTTGCCTGAACTACATAGTGAGCTCAGGGCCAGCCTGAACTACAAAGTGAGACCCTGTCTCAAAAAAAAAAATATATTAGCATCATTTTTGCCTTTTGGATAGCTTTCTTTCATATCCTAGCCAAAGAGGAAAAATACCAAGCAGTTTCCTAATATGGATGATTGCAACGTGTGTAAACACAGCGTAGATTAATCCACAGTACTGCACGTGGTTGTTACAGTAACCTTGGCTGGGGCTTGAGGGGAGATTAGCTTGGTTCATACATCTATCCATCCATCCGTCCATCCATCCATCCATCCATCCATCCATCCATCCATCCACCCACCCACCCACCTATTCATGTATTCATCTATCTATACACATCCCATGCTATAAATAAATCTTTAAGAAATATGTGTTCTTTCATCATTGATACTTCCTGTAGTTATTTATCATTTATTTCAAAATTTAGTATGTTGTGTGGCACATATACAAGTAGCTTCTTTGGTACAGAATCATGAAGAGTGGAGCAGCTTTCCACCTTTCTGCCTTTGTCCCCATGTGCAGTGTCCACTTCCATACCCTCTCTGGATGCAGTGATCAACATGACACACGGTACACTCTGGGCATCATTACTGCCAAGTTCATCCAATGTATAAAGTGCAATTATTTTGAAAATCATGTTCTTTCCCTTGGTTCTGATTTCTTTTGAGAGACAAATACACTTTAAATCAGGAGAAAACACCTAGAACACTCAGTCCAGGCACAGCCTCTGTTTAGGCTTGCCTGTGATAGATGGACTGCGAGCCCAGGTAATTTGTGCTGTGAGACCTTGCCTGTGTACTATAAGATGTTATACACCCTTTAGGTACCTGCCACACTGTCCCCAGTAGTGACAACCAAAGTTGTGTGTAGTGCTTGTCCCTGGAGAGTGGGGTGGGGAGGGAGACAGAATCACCCTGAGTTGAGAATGTCTTGATTAAAATTAGAGCTTAAAATGACTTTGGGGACCCTTTCATGCTATTGAAATAAGTCACTTCCGTAAAGATAAGGCAAAGCCAGACACACCTACTGAGCCAGTGTCTCTGCAGTTCTCATGCCACAGCATGGCACGGTTCTAAGCAACCGGGTGTGGGCCCTACTCACAGAAGGCTCATGGTGCAGCCTGGGAAGGAGAAATGGAAATTAATAGTCACATGTCAGGGGATTTACAGGGAGAAAAGTGAGTTGTATTAATGCGATGTAGGCAGATCGATCAGATCCTGCCCACACTTGTTACATTTCAAGTGATTTCTCCGAGGCCATACAGACACAGGCGAACTTTACACCACAGAAGCGTTGCTCCCTCCCACTTTCAGCGTACCTGCCCTGAGCAAGCCATTCTGGATGCTTCAGCTCTGACTGGTGTCTGTGCGCTCAGCTCCTATCCCAAAATGTGGGGTCTTGTCCACAGTTGAGGCGGAATGGCGCGCTGTGCTGTTTGATCCTGTTTCCCGCTCGCAGGTCTGCTCACTCATGTGCGTAGCAGACTCTGAATATGGAAACCCGGTGTTGTACCGGACAGTCGCTCCAAGCAACTAAGCACTGCTTGCTGTTGACGTGCAAAACGATGCATGAAAGAATGCAAAAGCGTTAGGAAGAATATGCAGAAGATGAGCTGAAATGTAAAGGGAAGACCTAAGGGCAAGAGTGAGATGTACTGAGCCTTGTGATGGGTGCGTTGTTTTCTACCAGACAGATTGCTGCTGTTGTAGGACTCCTGAGCGCTCTTCCTCTGTGCTTTCTGTGGTTGGGATTGCTGAGTCCCTGAGCTTTGGCCTCTCCCTCCCTGAGCAGTCAGGTGTCCTTCACTGCAGTGTCCTACAGAGTCTTACAATATCCTGCCTGGCCTGGCACGTTGATTAAAATGTGAATAATTCGCAGAGTTTAAGCAAGGTCACAAAAAGCTTATTGCTTGTTCCTCAGCTCTTATTTATGAGAAATCTAAAGGACAATGATGAAATCTAGGAACTAGTGTGAAGGCATTTGTTTGTTGTATTTAAATATTGGTCCGAGTGGCCAGGGATGGCAGGGCATGCCTGAAATTCTAGCCACTGGGAAGGCTGAAGTGGGAGGATCATAAGGTTGAGCCCAGCCTGAGCAACTTAGCTAACTTCTGTCTTAAACTATGGCGGCTATTTTACTCACTGAGGGTAGCTCAGTGGCAGAGCACTGGCCTACTGTGTTGGAGACTGAGATTTGATCCATACCATCACCCCCCCCCCAAAAAAAAGTAAAGGATTAAACATGGGCAGATAACATCCTTTGACTTTCCCTCCCCACCCTTCACTAAACTGCCAAATCATACAGAAGAGATTTACTTTTTGTGTCCACAAAAGCGACTTCTTTGCACTTGAAGTAAAGTGATATGGAGACAGTAGCAGAGCATGAGCCAGTAGAACGTGTTCTCTGTTTTCCCAGTGTTTCTTGTTAGTGTGTATTAGCTTTATAGATGAGTGGGTTTCATCTGGTCAGATGTGCACAGGAGCTGGGTAGAGCAGACGCACCCAGACACAGTGGCAATCACTTTTCCATCAGACGTAGAAGCCTCCAGAAGCTGAAAGCTCTGGGATTTACCTTTCTCAGACAAGAACTCAATCAAGTTCTGATTTTAGAGAAAAGCTACCTCCAAGGATGCCCACTGTGTACTCAGGCGCTGTGCTGTGTGAGTTTCCTTTTTAATCATCATTACAACCTTACAACAGAATAATTACTATTATCCAACTTTAAAGATGAGGAAATTAAGACTCTTTTTGTCCAAAGTTGTGGAGCAAAACGATGGGGTACCAGACTGTTAGTTCAAATCTCACCATGGAGTTCAAGTTCACTAGCCAGTGTACAACCTTCCGGGAGGGAGAAGCCGAGCAGGCTATATTTAGGTCAATGGCATTCTTAGTTTCTTCTGGCTGTGCCAAGAGCTATATTTAATTTAAAAAATTAAGTGCATTTTAAGTATTTTATAGTAGAAGATAATATACACCTACTAAGCAAATAATTGCCTGAAGTATTTCATTTATTTTTTATTTTAAGGGTTTTTTCCCCCAAGGACATGAAAATAGTTTTATTAAAATATAATTCATATACCATAAAACTCATTCATTTTAATATACACTTCAAATGATTTTAGTAATTTATAAGTTCATGCAACCATAACCATCACCCATTTTTAGAACATTTCTGTCAATCTCAATACATCCCTAGTGCTTTAAAGGACTTTTTTTTGGCTGTAAGATTTCCTAAGATATATTTCAGATGAAACAGGAAAACGGAGGAGGAGTAGAAGAAACTAAGTGGAACAGTGGTTCAGTAATAAAGAAGAGGGGGTGTTCCAGGCAATAGTACAGTAGAAAGGGATTTGGAAGTGATTTGATCATGTCTTCATTGAAAAATGAGGAAGAGAAAGGCTGAAGTTAGGACTTGACTCAGCTGGTCATGTTAAAGAAGACCAACCCTTCGTATGGAGTTGAACAACTATGGGTTAACTAGTTAACTATGGTCTTTGTGGAAGGTACCTGAGTGGTCATGACAGCATCTGTGACCTGTCAGAGAGCGTAAGGGACTCCCAGAGTCCTGCCAGAACTCTTTGCTCTCCCCGTCTCCACAGCTCTGCCTTGTGGGCTGTCTGGGGTCCCCACAGTCTCCGACCTCCCTGGTACATGGTTTCTGATTCTTAGCATGTTTCCCACCACAACACAAACAAAATCATCCTGAGACTTTGTAGTTCCAAATAATCCATTTTTATTATGTGCATGACTTTGTGATTTGAAAGGGGTGTGCAGGGTCATTCGTCTGTGACTACTGGGAAGTCTGCTGAGCACTCGTGGGCTGGAGCATCTACTCTAAAGACAGCGTCTTCACTCGCAGGCCTCCTGCCTCTGTACTGTGGGTCCCCTCACCGGGCAGCATCTCAGTCCCCAGCACCTGTGCATGTGGCTTGAGCTTAGTGGTTTCAGGGTCGTCGCAGTTCTTGCAAGGAGTGGGCTCTGAGAGAAAGGATGCCGAAGCCACCTGGCCGGTGACAGTCTGTGCTTGCAGTTGCTGTACATTCACTTCTGCCATGTCTTATTGGCCAGTGTCCCCTTACTCAAGGGGATTATGAAACAGTCACCACTTCCTGATGCCAAGATCCACATGGGAGAAGAACCCCTGTGTGGGGATGTTCTGTTGGTTCCATCCATCTTCATAAAATATTGGAAGTAAGAGTAGAACTCAGTGGGTAAAGCTCTCTGAGACATCCAGTCACATTCAAACCTAATTCTTCCTCGTGCTTATGTAATTGTTTCCTAGGCAAATTCAGACTCCCATGTCCAATCCTGGCAGCCCCCACTACTTAGTCAATTGAGTTTTACTCTCTACCTTTAAAAAAATATCTCATGATTTCCCAAACATCCTCAGTCACTTTGTGGTCTCATAGCCTCTGGTTCAGTCCCCAGAATGTCAGTGAAGGAAGGAGGTAAATCATGGAGGCATCAATGCACAATTATATGATAGCTGTCTTCATCCATTTCCTGTTGCTATAGCAAAATACCTGAGGCTAGGTGCCTCTTAATGAAAGGAAGTTTAGTCAGCTCCTGGTGTGAAGGGTCAGAGTTCAGGTTCAGGAGGTATTATAGAATTGGTCTCTAGTGAGGGCCTCATGGTGGCCAGCATCCCATTGGCAGGAAAGTGCACAGAAGTGATCACATGGCAAGACAGGAAGCCAACGGTTCAGGCCCAGGCCTACTCTGTTGGCAGCAACTTGGTCTCAGGAAAATTAGTCAACCATCAGTCTTTTCTGAGGACAGTGACCTGATCACCTTCCAGTAGGCCTCGCATCTTAAAGGACGCCTCACCTTTCAATATCACTACACTGAGGACCATGATTCCAGCATGCGAAACTGGACAACACACTCAGATCGCAAGCGAAGTTGGCGAAAGCTAATATCCAATGTCATTTCCAGACCTTAAAACTGGGGTACTTCTGGGAGAAACTCTGTGGTCCCAGAGCCAACTCACAGTTCTGTGCCTGTCCCAGCACATTGTGCTGCTTCCCCAGAGCCAAGACATGAGCAAATCGCAAGAGCTTCTGCATACATTTCTTGAAAGAGGTGTTCTGCTTTGTGCTGTTGTTCCCAGGCACCCGTGGCGTTGTTCTTGTCACCAGGAGAATATGTCTCATGTGTGACCTGCGTGAACTCAAGTGACAAGTAGTTGATTTCCATGAAGTTCTGCTCAGAAGAAAGGTTGAAAACAGAAATAGCCCAGGGAGAGTTATAAGAACCTGCTTTAGCAAAAGTAGCTTTCAACTCCTTGCGGAGAGAACAAGTAAATCCAGTTAGAATCACCTACTAATTACTTAGATAGAACTCCCCTGGGAGCTCAATTAATGCTGGATACTGAGAGGAACAATAAAAGAAAATACAGTCTATGTAGACACACACTTATTAAATCATATGGGGCAAAATCAAACTACTAACACTAACTATATTAGACAAGCAGTACTTGGGGAGAATTTCCCTGATTTAAAATGATGAACAGCAACTGCTTTTGTTATGAAGAATGATTAAAACAGGGAGGGAGAAGGCAGCAGTAGCTCTTGAGGACTGACAAGCTAAAATGTATTCCTTGTTCAGCATTCAAACTATCTTATCTGGACTAATAAACCTTTGACAAATAGGAAAACTGATAATGCTTGAAACTATTAAACGAGAGATAATGTAGAGAGATGAGCTATGGGTGGATTTGAAAGAAATAAAGGGAAAACAATGGAGGGGTAAATATGCTTTTTCTGAAGGGAGATTATGAATCTGTGGCATTTTTTATGTGGTCTCCAGTGGGTGCTAAAGTAATCTTTGTTGGTCTGTTCAAATAGTGCTTCCTCTTATTAATACACAGTCATTCCAGGGACTTTTCTCAGATACAATCTTCCAGTTAATCTTATTCCTTATGAGAAAATCTTTTACACCTGCTATTGTTTTACTCTGTCCTCTTGCCATGCATCTGCAGTGGCCAGATGGGAGTGGGTATGGGCTTCACTCCCTTATTCTCAAAGACTTGGTGTCATAAAGGATAGGCTTAATTAGCGGACTTTTCTGGGTACTCTTTTCCCTGAAGGACTCATCTTACTCCTGGAATGAGTTTCCTGGTCACACATCCTTCTCCCAGTCGTGTCTCTCTGCACTAGAATTTCCTGAGTTGTGCTTATCTTTAGTCTCATGTAATGACCAAACTCTCCCTTTGTACCTCTACCCCTCACCCAGTACCAGGGATCAAACTGAGGACCTTGCACTTGCTGGGCAGGCATGGTGCCAGTGACCTACACACGTGGATTGCACTCTTTTCTTAGAATTAAATAACTTTCCCGATTATTCACTTTGGTCCTAACTTGGTATTCTGGTTTGTGGCCTTGAGCCAGATTCATTTTCATCCTGACCCTCGGGCAGAAGAGCAGTTTTGTGGTTATATTTCCGAGTTGATAACCCTAAGACTCAGGTCCATAGTACCAGGAACCTTTCTCAAGAAATCTACACAATCCTGACTCCAATGCCAACATCTCTTCTTCCTGGGCCTCACACCACACCAAGGATATCACTGTGGTTCTGGGACATGCCCTTGCTAACCTCTTGGGACTTCTTTTTGGTCCTTGGAAGAAAAAATTTTATTGGCATTCTGAGATGTGTTCAATAACATGAAATCCTCACAACATTTCTTAATACACCTGAGAAACTGCCCACTCTGCTTTGTCCTTTCCTGTGGTCATGTGGCCTTTTCCCAAGTGTTTTCATTAAACAAACTGATGGTTTATTGTCCAGACAGTGTCTCTCAAAGGATGTGCATTTCTATTAGCTGAGAAAATGGGAGTAAAGATTATCTCAGACAGAATGTGAGTCCAGAGGATTTTCTTTTGATTTTTGCAGAAATTGCAATCAACAATCTGTTTTTTCCTTTCTCCATCTCTATGAAACAAAATTAGATGAGTATCACCTAACTTTAAATGAATGGTCTCACTTAAAACATGTGAACAAAAGACAAAAATTTTTTTTTTCTGATACTAACTTGCTTCTATTTTAGTTTTAGAAGTTAAAATTGGGGAAAATGATTACTGAAACTACAGTGAATCTTCAAATCCATAATTCATTTGAGTCTCTTTTAATTCTTTTTAGGAATAACCAATGGATATCTTTTTATAAATTCAGGCCT
The DNA here is from genome assembly GCA_004025085.1 of Thryonomys swinderianus. Classification (NCBI taxonomy): domain Eukaryota; kingdom Metazoa; phylum Chordata; class Mammalia; order Rodentia; family Thryonomyidae; genus Thryonomys; species Thryonomys swinderianus. Next base: position 30,498 of record PVIC010011376.1, read on the forward strand.
ACATAATTTATAGTTTTTACATAGTATTGTTTCTTTCTAATTTTTTTGCTATTATGTTAAAATAGAGTTGATATTTGTCTATATGTTTGCCAATTTATTTATTCTATTAGCTTTGCTTCTAGAGTCTCTAGGATTTCTATGCAGATGAGAACCACATCCAAGATAGATACCATTTTGTATTTCTTCTTTATAGTCTTTACACTTTACTGATTTTTTTTCTTGCTTTATTGCATAGGCCAGGACATTCATTTCAATACTGAATAAACATAATAAGGTCCACTATCTTCACTAGTTCCTGATTGAGGAAAAAAAATCATTTTTTTTCCACAATTACACATGAGGCTGGCAGTTAGTGTTTTATGAATTCTTTGTTCAGGTTATTTTCTTTCTCTTCCCAGTTTTCTTTGTGAGTGGAGGATATAAAATAATATTACTGCACATGGTGAGAAAGTCTTTTTGTTTTCTAGTTTGTTAACGTGGTTGATCACATTGATTGACATAAATGAGTTGGGAAATGCTCTTCCCCTTTCTTATCTTCAGAGCACATGTAAGATTGGTGCTACACTTTGTTCAAATGCTAACATTTCCTAGTTTGTCCAAGGCTGTTGTTCACATATTGAAGTTTTTATACATAGAGCTACTCATACCCTCCATTTCTTCTTGTGTCAGTTTTGATGTTTGTCATGGAAATGACTTATTCATGTGTGTTCTTGAATTAATTGGCATCAAATTATTTATACTATTTTCTTATTATTCTTTTCATCTTTAGGACCAGTCACTGTATCTTGTCCTTTATTTAATCAATTGCTATTAACTTTTTAAAAGAAATGATTTTTATAATCATTTTCTTGAGGTTGTTTAGATTTTATCTTTCTCAGGCAGAGCAAATTCCTTTTGTGTGATTTTACCTCAGCCATCATGAATTCATGAAATGCCTTTTCCAGCAGAGAGGGTCCACACCAAACCACGAGGTGACTTTTATGAGGCAGCCTTAATAGACAAAACTCTACCAAGAAGGAGTATGTAAGTAATGGACTGTTGTAGCTTTGTGTCTGTTGGATTCCACATTGAACTGTGTCTGCCAGCATTTTCATTGCCAACTGTAGGGATGCTTTTAAAATAGCATAGAAAGATGGCCAAAAGTGGATTTTAGTTCAGTTCTTTTATTATTATTATTTTTTAAGAAGAAGATACGGCCTCAGAGCAGGTGTTCTCTCTTGTGACCTTGGTGACTAATCCCGCCTGTCACACTGCACGGAATAAATCAAGGGACAACAAATGAATTAACTGATGACTCATTCCTGGCCTGCCTTGTAGAAGCCAAGATGAAGCAGTACTTTGCACTGGATGCTTTAATGCACCCTGAATAGATCTGCTGTCTTTTAAGTTCAGCCTGGGCTCCTCCGAGCTTTTGTTGTTTTCTGGGAGGAAAATGGGTTCTAAATTGAGAAGATGCCTAACTCATTCAGACAACAATCTGAAGGGTTCATCTTCTAAATAGCTTCCTTGAGACCTGGCGGTGAGTAGGCCTTTCTCAAGGGCTTATCTTACTGGCTAGAAGTGGTTTGTACAAGGGGGAGACTTTGAGTCTTACTTCAGCTTGGTCTTGTGTCATTTCTTTAAAGATTATTCCTAGCTTTTTATTACCTCCTTTCTTCCCTGATGAAGATACTAAACCTCTGTTACTCAACACTTTTGTTTTGGTTCACAGCAGCAATATTTGTCACTGTTTCATAGTTACCTGTAGGAATTATTGGAGTAATTGTTTATCTGATTTCCCAAGAAAACTACTTCTTCCAGTATATCAGTTCTGGCCACGTTGTCTATCTTTTTGGAACTGGTGGGCTTATTCGATACTTCTCTGAACAGTTGTGAAAAAAGAGAATATTAAATACTCTTTGATGTGACTTTATTTGCAACCTGTAATTCAAATGAAAGAGCTATGACTTTCTGAGGCTGTCTTCCATACGTTAGCATTCATTTAGCAAGCCACAACTTCTAGGCTGAGGAGAGTGTAGAGAGGCTACTTGGAAAGCTCTAGGTTAGATTTAATGGACACCCTGCTGGGCTGCTTTCTTCACAAGAGGAACTTTCTGGGCGCCCCCGCCACATCTTAGGTAGGTATAACGGTGCCTAATTTGCTTTTTCTTTCAGATACAAGATTTGTCTGGTTAACGGGCAGAAAATGCTGAGAGCAGACATCGGTTTTAGAGAGATGTAGGCTGGGAAGCAGATCTGGGTTTGAACGCCCCCTTCCGGTGTCCCTGATAGCCCGGCTGGAGCAGCCCCGGCCGTGGTAGTGATGGCGTGGAGCCCGAGAGCACGCTCAGCTCAGCTGGCAGCCAGAGGGGCAGGACGGACGAATACGACTTGGCCGTGTGGTAAACACGAGGAGAACCGTGGCTCAGCTTCTGTGAGACCTAAGCCTGTGGCCGTGGCAGATAAACAGTTCTGTGGAGTCGGACTTAGAAAGCAATGAGTACTAGGCAGGGGATTTGGGAGCCAGGAAAGGTAGATCCTGCTGAAAAGTGGAAAGGTGTGAAGGCTGGCTTTTTAGAAGAGGTGGTTTTACGAGCAGGTATGAGTGGAAAAGAGAAAAGGAGAAGCTGATGGCGTGTCGAGGAGAGAAGGGAAGGCGCTCAGAGGGGCGGAGCAATGAGCACACGGCGCGTAGGAGAGTTAAAGACAAAGATTTCAAGCAAACAAGTGAAGAATGTGCCAGGCAGTGAGGGCGTGTGCTCACCCGAATGCATGGCCTCTCCACCAGGCCCGGGCTGCACTCTCCCCGGGAGTACAGGCTCCGGCACCAGTGCGGCACCAGGGAGCGGCAGCCTGCGAGGCCAGCGGAGCGCTCTGACAGCGCGCGAGGCGGACCTGGAGCTTCCGCCCCACGGCGTCTCGGCGCTGCAGCGAGGGGCCGTGCGCAGTAGTGATTCCAGCCCCGCAGGAGCCTCACACGGTCCCGTGGGAGGCGAAGAGCGCGGCCCCAGAGCCGTCACGCTGGCTCGCCTCTCGGTTCCAGCACCGCACAGATGGTTGAGATTCTCTCCACTTCAGTTTCCTCACCTCTAAAAAGGGGGCAGAAATCCCCAGTAGACTTTCTGTGGAGAGGGAAAGAGTTAATACACGTAAGCTCTTAGAAAAAAAAATGCCTGCATGTGTTGGACATAGATCTACATATATAACAGTACATATATGTGTGTATGCATATATATGTATTAAATTACTGTTAAATTCAAATACTACCATTAAATTTCTTCAAAAGGAGTGCATTCAATGAATGTGAGCTTCTAAGAGGAGCTCACTGGTCCCACTTTGGCAAAAAAAAAAAAAAATAGGCGCAGTAATTTGCTGTAGTGAAGTAAACAGCTTTTAGGACTATGAGACTCACATATATTCAAACATTGTGGAAATGAAATAATTGTAGTTATTTAGAATCAATCTGATTATTGTTATATTACTTTCTTACCCAAACGTGGCAAGAAAATTAAATGAAAAAACCAAACCACATGCACACGCACACACACCCACACACACCCACATGCACACGCACACACCCACACCCACACACACACTACATATATGTCCTCTGATGTATCTCTAGAGGAAGGGGCTGTGTTCAGCCATTGAAAAATTTTGTTGAAAATATCTTTAAAAAATTTGGTTGAAAATATCTTAAAAACTTAAATGTAGTCCTGGATAGCATGAGACAGAAGCCTCAAGATACTCGTGTGTTTCCGTTGCCCAAGCTAATGACCCAGAAGCACGGCTTCTGAAGGCCCAGTTCCTGGACAGGTCTTGCCTTCCAAGAGCCAGGAGGCTGGCTGAATTTCCCAACAGCCTGTGAAGCCAGAGTTATTTTTCCTGGGGGAAGAATGACAGAAATCTCTCTTTTGGCACAAAATGGTAGAAAAACAGAAGAGCCATTTATAGTGGGCAAAGAAATTACCAAGATATCAGTGTTCAAAGGGAAATGCTTCCATTCATAAATGGATTTAATAATTTTCATTTCAGTAGTGCTGGTTCTCACTATTCAATGAAATTAATTTAATTTGAAATTTCATCAGTATATGAAGAGCATCTATTTACTTTTAACAGATTGGGGTATTTGCAGTAATAGTGGAGTGATTTCCATTATTATTAGAGAAATATAACCAAAAAACTTCAGAGGATGCATTATAGATTATGTACAATTTATTCATCATCAGAGTGAAGCTTTAAACATCCCAAATTACTTCTAATGTCCATAACAAAAGAACATTTCTATTGTAGTTAATAATCAAACTTCCCCGTACACTGTAATTAAAAGTAGTTCTTTTTTTCCCTAGCTCCATCATGAGATTTTAAACATTTTTATTCCAAACTGCCAGGCCTTTGAACTTTAGAGCATTTTCAATTCGGTGTCACCAAAGCAAGTGTCAGACCGCCGTGTTTCTTCCTCCCATAACTGTGCCCGGCTCAGGCCCCTCCGCTGCCGGGGAGACCCCACAGCCTGGTTCGAAGCACGCGGCAGAGACGCCGAGGTGGCTGGCGCCTCCAGCTCCCAGCGGCTGCACCGCTTCTTATGCCATCACCATGGTCCTCGCAGACCCGAGCTCCCAGCAGGACTAAACAGCACCGTGTCCACAGTGTCATGCAGAGAAGCTCGGATCTGAGGACCTGGGGGTCTCGTGAAAGCCAATATAATTAATTACACCAACTCAGCCGCTCAGATTGAACCCTACCAAAGCTGCATATGAACGTGCGCCATCTGAGGAAGGTCGGCGAGGAAATCTCAGTGGAGACCACCGTGGGTGAAACCTTCTCGCTCACCTCTGATTACCGGAGACTCCCGGGATGCGGAGCACGTGGACCTCCATGTGCAAATCAAATACACACACAGGCACACGTGCGCACGTGTGCGCGCGCGCACACGCACACACACACCATCTTGGTCACAGATTTAAAATGATGTGATACTGTCATCTCTCTGATGTGACTAATACAGTGATAAAGCACATAGATGAATAAATTGATAGGAACACACGTAGATGTGGTAGAATTATTCCAGAACGGAACCAGCTGTAGGTGTTTTTTTACGCTGCTGATCGTGTGGCACTTAAGGCACATTGTAATGCGCATCAAAACCTGACCCGACCCAGGACACTGACACCCCACATTCACTCAGTAATCCCAGACTGAAAGTGCCTTACGTTTCAGACACCTGACAATTTGGAATTAACTTACTAAAAAAAATATGTCAGGAAGCTAAGGGGGAAAAGTAGGCCCTTTCAAATATTTTGAGATACATTGATCTACTTTATGTTATTAAAATAATATAAACTAGGTTATTCCAAACTGTGAAAGAAAGAACCCTTTTTTAATAAATGAATGTTCGCACTGAAATGAACAGTAATGTATTTCATGGAAAATAATTATTTCTGTTTCTGTTTTTAAAAGCAAAAAGTTAAATGACTTTATAGTATGAAATATCTCAAGTGTTGTGTTGGCAATTAATGTATGAATGTGGAATTTAATAATTTGAGTATGCAAGAATCATCCCGATGATCAAGTTCAACTTTACAACGTTATAATTAGTGTGTGTATTTACGAGAGGTGGGCGTGTGTGAGGGAAGAGATGAAGGGGGAGAGGGAGGAGGGGAAGGAAATGTTAGCTGAGGATAGATATCCTGCCCTGGGCATGGACATATTCCGACCCGAGGTAAGTAAGACTCCCAGGAAATTTCAGACTCGTCCACTGAACCCTAAGTGGTTACGCTCATGTTTAACAGGGTGTTTTGAACTGTGTGGGAATTCTTTTCATGATGCTACGTTGCAGCTAGAAATCATTCCCACAGAATGAGATTCTGTGAGGGGTTCTGTTTTTCATTACTTACTGGCAAGCCATAGCAATTTTAGTTTTGTTCTGTTTTAAGTAGGAGAAAGTAGGAACATGACTTATTAATCCCCTCAGTTTGATACCTTGAAGGACTTTTGATCATTTGTACTAAAAATCCTATCAAATTTTAGGATACTGGATTACACACCGAATAGTATGTACCAATGTAGTTCCTGAGTTTCTAAGATAATTCATTTGTGTACAAATTCTAAATCTTGACAAAATTATTTATGGATTACTCATTAAATCATGAAAAACTAGTAATATCAGAGTATCTGAAATTTACCAATAACAGATAATGTACAACTTTATAGTTTCCTTGCAGTTGTTCTAGTATTTTTTACCTTAAATTAACTTTTCACTGATATTCATATATAGCTTACTTATTTTGTTTTGTTGTTCCACATTGTTCTACTAAAACAAGAAACATCTTTCTCCTTTTTTAGGAGCCAAATGGATTAAGAAAAAAATAAATGCTCAGTAGAGGAGTACTTACTGTGTGTTGTCAAAGTGTATTTAATTTTATGCATGCACGGAAGATAATAATGTGATTCTCCGACACTAAGTATTCCTTAGCCATTCACACTCAGTATTACCTGGAGTAAAACTAGATTAAACTTGCAGAATGGTGAATTACTTCAAATAATGAAGTTAAGGGAATTCATTAATCCTTACCTTCTTATCTGTGTTCTATAGCTTGCATGAAGTAGAAATATTATTCATATGGGGATGATCAGTTTGCAAGGGGTCTGGCATTATGGAGAGACTCAGGGGGCTGGAAATGATTATTTTTATTTTTAAATTATCCACAGCATCTTTTCCTTACATGCCTCTGTTTTTCTTTTAGTGGCAAAGCATTTCTATTACACTGGTTGAGAAAGTTCAGATGATTGCTGTAATCCTAGGATCCCTGTTCTTAATAGCAAGTGTGACTTGGCTTCTCTGGTCAGCCTTCAGCCCCTATGCAGTGTGGCAGAGGAAGGACATCCTCTTTCAAATCTGCTATGGAATGTATGGTTTTATGGATCTAGTGTGCATAGGTAAGACCGCGATGTTCAACTTTTATGAACTGTCAGTAATCCGTTTTTTTCAGCGATTATCTTCTCACCAGTTGTATCTAACATACATAGAATGTGTTTCACATTGTCTTTACAAAGAGTTATCTGGGACTAGAGAGATGATTTTCATAAAAAAATAGCATTTGTATTCTGATGTCTGACAAAGTAACAGGACAAAGCCCATTTAAAGTCCTGTATTTTGCAACTAATAGAAAGGAGAGGTTGCAGACGTGAGGTGAGTGAGAGAAGTGAGGTCGTTCACTTCTAACAAATAAGAGCAAATCACTGTCCCTTTACGGAGTGAGGGAAGGATGGATCAGTACAAATGGCAATATTGTGCTCTTGGCCAGAAGACCCAAATCATGATCGTGGCTCCCATTCTCTGGAGACGTGGATGCCTCCGGGGGCACTTGGGCACAGTTTTTCTTGTTGACCTGTATCTTTTGGTTTCACTTAACAAGGTCAGTGGCTTAGAAACAAAAGCACAAAGCAGAGCAAACATTTCAGCTAAAACATGTTACTACAAAATAGCAGCAAACAGGTCATTCTGCGATGCACTTGACCTGCCTGCCATTTCCCTGATCCCATGGAAATAATGGAAGTCAGTTCATGCAGCATTTATATGACATGTGTGAGGTATCACAGGCATCACTGTGATGGGGACTATGGCTGGGCCCAGACGTTGGGGATGGCTGGACTTGGGGATCAGCCTGTCAGGGAAAATAGCTCTGATCTGTTTTGGCCCATAGCATTGTGATCTAAAGGCCATGATTTAAAGCAGTAGCTCTGTGTGTGGTGCCTGGACCACGGGCAGGGTCAGCCTCTCCGGCACCTCACAGTTCTCAGCCCTGTCCCAGAGGTGCTGAGTCAGCAATGTCAGGGGTCAGCCTTGGCCACCTGTGTTCATACCGCCCTGAAATTCGGCTGCCCTGGAGGCTTGGAGACCTCAGAGACCAGAGTATGCATGCCCAGTGGGGATAAATGAGGATAATGTAATAATCCCTAACAGGTAGGTCTAAATGAAGGAAGCAATAATTATAACATAATTATGTTACTAATTAGAAATGGTAGCTCAAGTATATTTGAACGAGTTAGAAACATTGAAATGACTTCATATGGCTTAATGTATTTACTAGAACTTTAGCAATTTCAACTAGCTTTTTTTCCTGAAGAACTACATCTATAAATGTTTAAAATATGATCAGCCTGACTTTTCCTTTACTTTTATTTTCTCCTTGGCACAAATACAAGACTAATTGGAAAGAAAATAATCATGTTTCAGACCAGAAAGGGGGAAAAAAGGGTGGGAAATATCATGAATAATATGTTAACTGGGCAGATGTTTCCTGCATAATTGTGCTAATAAGCTATTTGAGCACTTTGCATTAAATATGATAATGCATATGCAAACATTTGGAAATTCTAAAACTCTATTAACTCTAATCTTCAGAGAATTTCTCTAAATAAGGAAGAATCACTGAATTGTTCTACAAATTGAATCCTTCAACAAGTTCAAAGATTGCGTTCATTCTTCAACTTGAATATTATTTAGCATTCTATTGATATTAAAATGGGAGCATTTTAAAACTGGAAAGAACTTTGAAGGTTTTCAGCATAAATTAATTATAAGCATTGGAGGATATAGATATAGTTAAGCATTGTACAGTACATATTTATATGGAAACAGTACACGGTATGCCATTAATATGTATAAATTGTATGTTTTTATGTACCAGTTTGAAAATAATTTTTTAAAAATAATTACACTCCCAGTTCAACTTGGGGTAGAAAAAAATCCAGTTGATTTTCTTGACATCATTATAAGACTAAAACAAACTATTATCTGATTAGAAAATCATTTTCTTGGATTTCAAAACTTGCATTGAGTGGTGTCATTGTATCCTAAAATTTGATTATTATTGTCAACATTTTAGTGAGGATTTTTTAAATTTGCTTTCGAAAGTCTAGACGTATGAACTAGTCATTTAGTAACATATGACCTACCTGGACTTCTCTTGAAATTTGTACATTTGCCCATTTTATAAAATCAGATTTCTTGGAAACAAAGATAGCTGTTATGTTTCTGGAGATACTTTGGAAAGTAACCTGTTGTCTTCTTTTCTGCTATTATCTGTATTAAAATATTGACAGTACTTTGCATTGTGTTTGATTGATCAAGTTCATCCTTCAGTGATCTATTTATTTATTTTGAAAAACAGCTAAAAATTTGGATTGGACATTATTATTTTTCTTAGAAATCTAAATAATTTTTCTATTTTGGCCCACCAAATATCTTAATGTTTTTCTCAAAAATTTAGGAAGCTACTATACTAAAGAAAGCAATAGCCATTTGGATTACAGCCAGTATTAACCTCTGATAATGTTTCAAATTAATTAAAATATCTGCTAGCCAAATGAAGACAGTAACAAAGATTACATTCATTGTTCCTGAATGCTAATACTGGCTGGAGGAATTAGAGTCAGAGGGAGAATGAAAAGCAACTTTACAACTTTGAGTCCAATTTGCTAAGGCCGGTTTAATAAATGTTTATTGGGAATGTTGTATATGTTCGACCACAGTGCTGTGTTGTAGGAATACAAATGAGTCAGTAATTTTCCTGTCCAAAGCAATTCTTGACCCGATGGGAGTGTGTAAGTTTTTCTGAACCAAACTGGAGTCATTGTGTCAAACCCTATCCAAAAATAAGCAACGTTGAAAGACTGTGGAAGGGGCCTCGTATTTAGGCTAGGTGACAAGATACATATCAGAAGACTGGTAGAACCATGGCCTTGCATGACACCGTCATAACTTCAAGGGGAGAGCCCTTGTACAGGGGCTTCTGTCCCCAGATTGCCTATTTAATCCTGGGTTAATATCACTCTTATGATTGAGCCTCGAATAAGCTAGATTTTATTCCTTTGTGGCCAATGATTATTATTGTGAAATATTTTATATAATGCCCTTCATTTGTCTTTAAAAATGTTGTCTTCCCTCTGTCTCTTTCAATGCACATATAGTTCACTCTGCCCACACATTCCCTTCCAGTGCCACTCAGGAATAAATTTAATTAATCTTTAGAGAATCCCTTTTGCTGTGTTTTATTTAGTTGGACAGGGAAGGTGGTCATGGGATAAATAAGTAGGATACAAAGGGATGTGCATTAGGAAAGAATGCACAGGAGTTAGTAACTGGGTGATACATGGAGGAATGAACCCTGGAGTGGCACTTAGAGAAAAAGTTTTCTAGCGAATTTTATGGCGAAGTGGCAGCCAAGACGGCTGACTGAAGAATCAATAAAAGGAAATGTGGAGCTCTCTTCACCCCTAGAGGATGCCAGACTGACGCCCCTTTCGGGGGGACTTTGAAATAGTTGGAAACATTCCTACATGCTTTTAAAAATTGCTTATACCTAGATGAGGAAAACATAATGACAAGTTGGATAACATTCATTCCAGAATCCCAAAGTGTTATAATCCCACCAGTGTGTCTAACAGATAGAAACTGGATTGTTACATATAATTTTTTTAATTGTATAATTTTTAGGTTATTTTATTTATTCCAATTTTTATTTTTTATTTTTAAATTTGAATCTTTGATACATTATATGTACACATCATGATCACACACAATACTAAGAATTTGTGCCAGAGTATGACACAATTTAATTCTCATTTTCTCCCATTCCCCCACCCACTCTATAACCCCCCACCCCTAATACATAAGCTTTGTATCCTGTTTCTTTATTATCATCATATTTTTCTTCCCCTTGTAACTTACCTCTACATCCCATTTCCCTTTGAATTTTTCTATTACACATTATCTACCATATATTTCAGAGCTCATTTATATCCTCAGGTTCTCATACCAGAGAAAATATATGATATTTGCAGATTTATGATCTATTTATTTCACTTGTTAGTATGTCCTCCAGGTACATCCATTTGAGTATAAATGACTCAAATTTTTCATTCTTTATGGCAGAGTAATATTCCATTTTATTTTTAAAAACCCCACATCTTCTTTATCCAGTCTCCAGTTGATGGGCATTTGGTTGTTTCCAAGATTGAGCTATCACAAACTGAGCTGCTATAAACATGGGTGCACATTATATCTCTGTGATATGAATCTTTTTATTTATTTTATTTTATTTTATTTTTTTTGAGACAGGGTCT
>PVIC010011377.1:0-22230 GCA_004025085.1 Thryonomys swinderianus
TTTTTTTTTTTTTTTTTGAGACAGGGTCTCGCTTTGTAGTTCAGGCTGGCTCTGGGCTCCCTAGGCAAGCCTTGAACTCAGCAATCCTCCTGCCTCTGCCTCCCGAGTGCTGGGATGACAGGCGTGCACCACGACACCCGGCACTGTGGTATGTGGTATTGATTGTTGGTGGGCGTGAGTCTCCACGCCCAGCATTGTATGTGGTTACCAGGATCGAACTCAGGACCTTGTGCTTGCGAGGCAGGCGCTGGAACCACTGAGCTAAATCTCCGGCCCCCATCTCTGTATTCTTAACTGTACTCTCTTCTATCCTTTCTTTTCATGGCAAAGACACAGGATTTTTTTTTTTAACTTATGGTGAATTGATCCTGTCACTTTCTTGCTTCAAACCATTTAACTGGTCTTACTGCTTTAAACATCAAACATGGCTTAGAGTCCCTTGTGCGACCCGGGCCCTCCCACTAATCCAGGGCTCTCAGACACTGTCGAAGCTTCTGTTTCTTCACCTACTTCACTTCCCAGCGCAGGCTGAGAGGTCCCTCCCACTAACCTACTTTTCTAGCCACTGTTTCTCCTTTTCATTCCTCAGCGCTGACTTCTCAAGATTCACGCCACGCCTTGGCTGTCACATTGCTTCTCCCAACGAGGCTTCTCTGATCACCTCCCGTAGCTGAGCAAAGAGTTCCTCCCTCAGCAACTGGGGAAAGCCCTGCAGTCCTGGTAACGTAGCCAGACTCCACGCTCTGTGATGGAGAGGTGTCGCTTCTTCTCCTGTCTGGCACCGTGCCTAGCACACAATGTAACAGGGACTCAGTAGGGATCTGCTGAGTGCAATTTAAAGCTTCAAAATCGGAGAGCAGTTTCCCCCCTGTTTTGGAGTTGTTTTAATTCCCTACAGAAGGACACACCAATAATGCTATGGTCAGGCCCCCAAGCAGAGAGACCAGAGAAAGAAGACAACAGATACACTGAAAATGACTGCAGGGCACCGGCGGTGCTCACAGCAGCCCCGGGCCGTCACCAGGTCTCTCACCCACAGGCCCTGGCTTTCCCGACCTACTCACTGGAATTAATACCAGTTCCTCAGATTTCCACTTCTACGGGAACTTGAGGTTCCTTCAGTACCCCTGTAAGGAAACGATGACACAAGTCTACAGTTCAAAGCACACTGTTTGGTTTCCCTGCGGCCTCCATGTGGAGTCAACCAAATTTGGTTTGGAAATATTAGGAAAAGTAAAACTGTACCTGTGCTGGAGAAAGATAAACTTTCTTATTGTTACTCCCTAAACAATACATTCGAATAACTATTATATAGCATTTACATTTTATTAGACAACATAAGCAATCTAGAAATGATTTAGAAGGACTCAGGAGAACAAAATAATGATTCCTCAAAAAATTACAAATGAATTCACTGTATGATCCAATCATCCCACTTATAGGATATACCCAAAGGAAAGGAAAAGAGTATATCGGAGATACTCGCAAGTCAATGTTTGACGAAGTCCTATCAATAATAGTTAACAATAGTTAAGACAGATCCTCCGAAATCTGAACACTTAAGAGGCAGAAGCCAAGGGACGATTCCCTTCTGAGTGCATAAGAGAAAGGATCTGGAAACTACAGAGTTCTACTTCATTCTTATTCCATCATACAAAATCCTCTCACATTATGTTTAATACTCTGTTGACTTTAGGTCTTCAGGAGTATCTTCTTGTGGACTCTAAACTCCTTATAGACAGGATCTAGGTCTCACTCATCTTCCTGTGTCCATAAGCTGGGTCTCACAGTTGTGTAGGAACACCAAACATGTTCCCGTGGTGTCTGCCCAGTTCTTCTAACTGTTCTCACTCACCATGTTCTCAGGCTTATTGTCAGGGAACATCCCTGTTTGGTGATTTATTGATGAGAGATCTCAGCTTCAAAATAAACTGTTTTCTAGTACTCTCCACCTCGCTCCTCTTGACTATCTCTTCATCTTATGCTCCACTTTAACCTCTTCAGGGAAATGGACGCCTGTCCTTCCCAGGGAGCACAGAACATCTTTCAACTTCACAAAGCCTTAGCTTTTACCTTTGAAGTCACAGAGGGCCAGGACTTTTGCACAGATGGCTCCCAACCCCATCGCAATAAAGCTGAGTATATGGAATCCTTTGCAACTTTAATTGTTTAAAAAAATCATCTAACATGAATGATTTAAGCTTTTGGCTTTACTTTAGCGATAGGAGACCTACTTCATACATTTTTCAAATAAATGAGTTCTCTGCGCTATTCATGAAGATGCAAGCCTGTGTGGAAATGAATGGGTCACTGCCGCCTCCCAAGAGGGTGCTGGGGAAAGGAACAGCGGAAGGTCTTAGAGGGGCTTCGTCACAAGGTTCCCTAGTAGCAGGGAACGAGGGGAAGAGAACAAAAGCAACTGTTCAGTTAGTGCAGATGGAGGAAAACATCCCATAAGCTAATTGATTATAGGGATCACAACTGATTACAGCGTCTGACTTTTAAAAACACAGGGGAAAAGAGCACAGCCAGACACACTGAGAAACCCTCAGAGCACTGTTAGGCTGCCTGTCCGTGGTAAAACACCCCTAAAATAGACGGTGCAAAATACTCCAGCCCTGTTCTGGTAACAGGCAGAGTGAACCAATGACGTGGCAAACTGAGTGGCGCCAAGACCCGCCAGACTCAGATTCGGAGACTGCGTCCAGCTTCTGCAGTCACCAGGAGCAAAGGTGCCATGCTTCGCCATGTGTGGAGCGGCAGGGCCTTCGGGATGCGTCTCCGTTTGTGCTCAAGTGACTTACAAACACCGGCCTTATGAGGTCTACTGAGCTGGTTGTTAAAGGAGTCATGTCTAAGTGCTTTTTTCTGAGAGTGAAGATGGTTTTGTTCTCAAATCCAGACCCACAGGTCATAAATGATTACAGTGCGGCAGGCTGACTTGTTTGGGAGTGCTCTGGGGTAGGTGAAGAGCTACTCCCTGGCCTGGTGAGCAAGGGGCACGGAAGGCTTCTCAGGCCTCCTCACTGGCCTAGCACATTCAGTGTGCAGACCCGGAAGGCCACAGCACAGGAGCTAGCAGAGAGTGAAGTTTTAAATAAAGAACCATTCTTGCTACTTGGGAGCAGATGAACTCTTCTATTAGAGATTTGGAGGCAGTGTGCTCTGGGAGGGAAACGGTGCATGCAGGTTGTTAGGAAATAGCCCGTGCTCCGGAAACAAGGACCAGCTTTCTGGGGCTGGGAGGTGGGGTAGCGACAATAAAATTCTCATTTGAGCAACGTGACTGTTGGCAGAGTGGAGAGTAAACCGAAAGGTTGTGAGGAACTGCAAGCCAGGCGGCCCCATTAGTCAGCTATCATAAAAATTTCAGTCCAGTGGGGTGTAGGAGCATAAACTTAGAATGGAATCCCAGCTGCTCAGGAGGCTGAGGCAGGAGGATTGCAAGGTCAAGGTCAGCCTGAACACCTTAGCAACACCTCACCTCACATTTTAAAGGACGACTGAGGATGCTCACCTTTTTCAGCTCTCCTTGTGTTTAACCTCAAATATCACAAAACAGCAGTTTAGTCACAATAAGAAGAACTACTCTATAAAGGGAGAACCCTGAGGAATTGTTGCTCAGTATCAAATGTGTGTGTGTGTGTGTGTGTGTGTGTGTGTGTGCGCGTGAGGAGTAATCAGATTCTTACACACTAAGGTCGCCATGTACCCTCTAGGCCAGGCCCATACGGGGAAGTGTGTGTGGGGGTCACGGTATTCTCCTCACCGGGACTCGTGGTGACCAGGACTTGCTTTTGGCTCAGGCTCCAGCACCGCACGCAGTGAAGCAGCAGTTCTGCATGTCGCCTACGTACGGCACACTGAAGAGGCAGGTGGCTCCACATCGCTGTGCACCTGCCAGCTCAGAAGCTCTGGAAGGACCCGGACTTTTTAAAGCGCCCCCCACAGGGGCACGGGTAGGGCCGAGGGTCACCGCCTCACAGGAAGTGGACACAGCGGGACTCAGTGCTCCGCTCACACAGTAAGAGCTGCAAGGGAGGCGCCCGGAGCAAGGCCGCCGATCCGGGAGAGGCAACGTTGCTCGCAGAGCAGCAGGAAGGGCTTGGCTGGGAAGCTCTGAAATACCTCTGCGGACACCAGCTCCCGGGCACCTCGGGGCTGACGCCACAGAGACAGAAACAATGCAGGTTCCCGCTCAGTCCCAGAGGCAGGAGAAGACACAGGTCGCAGGCACAGCTGCCTCCCCGGCTGGGTGACTGCCATTAGGCTGCATTCATATTTCATATTCTGAGCCTGCAGTGAGAACTCAGTACAGTGTGGTAAGATAACCTTAGGGAAAAGAATGACATGTCCTTGAGTTACATATAAGCAGCCACAATGTTATTTTCAAACCTGTTATTCTACATAGACACTGTTTCGAATGCTCTGCATTCTTTACCTTGTTTATGACTCTTAAAATCCCTGTGCGGTAATTATGACAACCTACCAACGAAGAAGCCTCGGGAGCCCGGGAGAAGCAGGAGAGTAAGTGAAGCTACTTCGGGAAGCTCCAGAGCTGCAGTCACAGACACCACCATCCCAGGCCAGGCCCGGCCGAGCCCGTGGCAGTTACCAGCACCCGGTCCTGCTTACACGTCTCCAGGATTCACAGCTGCTGTTGGGAGTCAAGGACTAAGGATTCGCTTCGAGTCCTTCCATCCATCATCCCCAACTTATTAAATTTTGCCCTCGATTTTGGAAAAATGAGAAAGAGAGCAAAGGCAGTCTTGCTAACTCAAAGCCTTCCTCCCACGCACCCACTGGGCCTGGGTGTCGCCGGGAAGGCACCAACGCAAGTGGCCTCCTCTGCCGGACGGTGGCCTCTCCCCCCACGAAGGGACCAGCCTATCTGGGGCCAGGAGAGACTCAGACTCTGTAGATCGGGCGGTCAGACCGATTCCCGTGAGGGTGGAAGCCGGACACTGCGGAGGGGCGAACTACGAGCAGGAATAAAGTAGCTGGGTGTTTAGCGCATGGAACACAAGCCTCGGGAGTTCAATGACTTGTTCCAAGCCCAGATCCAACAGATACACTTTAACCAGCTATTCTGGACACTGAATAGGTGCAAGAATCTGAAAAGAAAGTTACATACAGAGTCACAAAGGCACTGGGACTGCAACAGTGAGATTAGAATGGATACTTGAGTTTATGAAGACTTATCGAGCAACTGCAGACCCTTTAAAAAGTTACGTGGCTTCTAATATGCATCAGTTTTCATTTCGTGGTTCGATGAACACCAGCCCCCAGCCACAGAGCTCCAATTTTAGCTACACAGTGTATTGTGACTGGAAGTGATTGCCTAAAGCGCAAACTTGTAACTACCTCTTTGGTTCTCAAATTACTAGTTAACAAGACAAGTGTTTCGGGAACTCTGATTTATCAATTCTTCTCGAGTGTGTTGTTGGTTGGTTACCAAGCACCTGGCACTCGGTTCCCACAGAGTGTGGGCTGTGTACTTGTCCTGCCTCTGTGAGTCCGGTGATCAACCAAAGTGACATTTTACAAGAGGGGGTCCTCCAGAGACAGGCTTGGCCGACAAAGATAAAAGTGCAGCACGGAAACAGAAGGTTCTGGGGCCAACGAGGCAATTCAAGTGGGACCGCAGATGGTGCAGGCCACAGCTAGCCTTGAGGAATTCCAGACGGATCCTGAGCAATTTAGTTAAGGCGAACGTAGGAACGTAAACGAGGAAACGGAAGGATGAAGAATATGCGTAGGTGCTGCCCAGAGCAGCAACACGGCAAAAACCTGCACGTTAACGGAATTACTGTAGATCTTTCAAAACACGGAAAGGGAGAGGATAAAAGGCCGACAGCTGACCGCGACTTAGAAAGGAATACGACGGCTCTTCAAGGCAGGCAAAAAATGCTTAATCTCCTAAATTACGTGACCAAGAAGAAACACGCAAGCTCTATTCAAACTACATTAAAAAATAACATTTCAACTCTTACTGTTTCTAGGATTTTACACAAGAGCATTCGCAAATATTTATTTTGCCATTTTTCATTAACCTAATCCTTTCTAAGTGGGGAGGGAGGGGGAGCGCTTTTAATGTTTTACCAAAAAACTGGGAAGGTCGTGAAGTAACATCTTTCCTCACTGGTAACGTCGCCGTCGTTTTCGTGGGGCCAGACCGCCACGAGGAGAAAGCACGCTTGCTCCAGGGCCGGGCGCCATCTCAGAAGACGCGAGCCGTGCCCGCACGGTGCTCTAACGTCTGCAAAGCTGTGGCTCTCTGTTCGGGGTGAAAGCCAGCACTGGCCTCGTTTGGACACGCGTGCAGATGCGACAGGACTCGTGGACGTGCGTTTGCCAGGTGGGCGCGGAGGGAAGGGCACAGTGCTGGGACGGGCTCCCTCGCTCGGAGGAGCATTCGGTGGCTCTGGCGCAGCGAGGCTACGCCCTCACCCAGGGCGAGGGCGGGAGACTCCGGGCTGCCAGCTCCTCGCTCCTGCTGCTCATTGCCGTAGAATGCGGAGGTACAGGTTAAAGTTCCTCCTTGAGAACAACACAGAAACTAGAAGAGCGAACAAATGGCACCCTTGGCCACCTAGGATACATGCAGCTTCTCAAGGCCAGGACGAACTGCTGGAATGCAAAGGTCTATGTCCCCAAAGTTGCCTGTGAGGCTGTGACAATATATATTCTTCAGTAAAGAAAGCCATGGCAACATATGAAATTTACCTCTGGTTTTACAAGCAACTTAGGACTTTACATCTAATGTATTTTAAGACCATCTCCGTAACTGTTTCTTCCTCATAAAACGTGTTTAAATATTCTACTCATGGCCCTATGGAAGAATTTGTGGTGCTGTGTGAAATGCGCGTCGATCAATGAAAACATAGCTGTTAAAAGGTGGAAGCCTAGCATTTATCTTTCTCAACTTCCATTAAAAAGGGGAGGGGGGCAAATTTAGCCCAGGAAAGCTCCCTGCCTGGACGCGTGAGGCTTTTGCCTAATAACAGCCGTCCGAATGACCGTGTGTGACTGTGGTGAGCACGGTGCCGAAGTCTTCCATCTGAAGCATTTATTATCTCTTCTGACACAAGTCTATGAAATTATCCCGTGCAGAGACAGAGGCAGGCACTCATCATCCAGCTAACCACAAGAGAACCGGAATCTGAACTCACGCCTGATGGCCCACGATGACTGTTAATTAATTGCTTTCTGCAGATACTTCATTACATGGACCCTATTTGGGGAGGAACCTAGGCTTTGGCTTTCCATACACAGTCATCATCTTTTAAGTGCCTATGCAAAAGAGGTAATGTAATTCCCATTTCACAGACGAGAAAACTGAAAGCACAAAGTTCAGTGGTTTCCTGACGTTGCAGTTTATGACTCATGAAAACAAGATTCGACATTCAAACCCAGCTTGGTTCTTTCACACACACAAAACGTTTGCTTTCCTGGGTAAGAGCCGGACTTGCCCGGCAATCACAAGCTGCTGGGGGCGGGCGCGCCTCACAGCCTTCTTAGGGTCCTTGTTTGGATCTGAAATGCACGTGGACCGGGCATCTCTGGAATCCACTTGAGTGTGTCGCAAGAATCTCACATCCCCAAACCCGTCCATCAGTCTCTCCCTCTGTCTGACGCAGAAAATGAGTCAGGCCGGCCGGAGACAGACGCCCTGGGAAGAGGCCAGCGCAGAGTCAGACGCGCAGCGCGCGGCTCCGGCGCGGCCCACACGGAGGAGGAAAGTAATTCGCAGACAGCTGCGAGCCTGAGCCCAGAGCGGCTGCAGAAGCGCCGGGAGCGAGGGCTGCGAAGGGCAGGCACCGCCGCTGGGGAAGCGAAGGGAGGGAGCTACGGGGCCGGCTTTCCGGGCGGAATCCCCGCGCAGGCCCGTCAGGACAGTGGGTCTGGGGAGGGGAGCAGGCCTCGCACAGCGCCTCCGGTCTCCAGGTTCCAGCCCGAGGCTGCTGCCCCCGCCCCAGCGCCCCCCGCACCCCGGGAGCTGCGCCCGTGAACGGCCGGCCCGCCGCGCAGGGGAGTCTCCTGAAGGAAGCACAGAGGACCGATTTTACCCCCTCGCTACCACCCCACCTCCATTCAGCTGCTGATGTTTCCAGCTCCAGCCTTGAAGTGCTAAGTCTGGTGTCCCCAAAACGGGAAGGGGAGTAAACGAAGTCATTCACGGGGTACAGCCCATTCTTCAGCTGGCGGGACAGAACCTGTGGGCCCCTTAGGCCAGGAAATGCCTGCTTAATCAGGCGTAGGTGGGAAGACTTCAAACAGGGGAGGTTCAGGGAAAAGGAACTTCACTAACTGCATTTTTTTTTTTTGAGACAGGGTCTCGCTTTGTAGTTCAGGCTGGCCCTGAGCTCACTATGTAGGCCCGATAAGCCTGGAACTCGGCAGTCCTCCTGCCTCTGCCTCCCGAGTGCCGGGATGACAGGCGGGAGCCACCACGCCCGGCCTAACTGCACTTTTTAGATGGCGAAAGCAAGTTTCCTCAGTGTAAGAAATTAATTCCTGGCTTCTTTTCTTGTGACCTAAGAAACCTTTTAATTCCAGTATCAAGCCAATGTTTAATGCTTTCCTTGATATCTTCGTACAAATAACTGAAATTCTGAAATGATTTTGTTTTTATTCTTTTCTGAAAGTATTTTCCAAAGAAGCTACGGGATTCTTACTTTGGAATACACATTTTTTGAAGACAAAGGAAAGATATTCATGTTTTGACTGGTTGATAGTCTGATAAAAAGAACCTAGACATTTTAATTTCCTCTTTCAACTACTGATCATTGTGGCAAGTCAGTTTAATATGGCACTGTTTCCCTGCCCTATCTGCTGCTACGGAAGTCAGATATTGTGGTCACCATGGAAACCACCCACTCAGTCCAGTGTCCCTGTTATTTCATTTATAAACCTTGAAGTGTGTGGAGGCTAGAAGGCTGTGTGATTTGTTTTTTCACTGCTGCGGCTCGAACCCAAGGCCTCCCACATATCAGACAAGAACTCTACCAACTTAGCTACAATAAAGCAGGCCTCATGTAATTTTTTAAAAACTGAAATAGTCAATTAAGTTCATCTGAGAAGAGAATTTAAGTGTAAATGGTTTCAGAAATGAGTTGTACTGTACAGGTGTCCATCAGAAATAAATTGTCATGAGGTTTTGAAAACTATCTAATTTATTCCATGTATTCACTTAATGGGAACTTTAACAAGTTTTCAGAGGTTTTGAGAGCAAATATGACTATCACTAACATTTTGTGTGTCTGCATTTGGTGCTCGGGATCGGAGGCCTAGAACATATTAGGCAAATGGTTCTGTCACCGGACAGAGCTGTGACTCTCTTGCGAACACGTCCAACTGGTCTTGACAGAATGGCTGCTGGGATGGGACAAAAAGCCTTGGGAGTCTCCAGAGTTCTGGTCGGGTCAGGAAACCAAACAAGGATTGCTTAAACCCCACTGGGGACGGGGACGGCCTCTGGGCTGGGAGTGTCGTGAGCATGGGCGTCCAGAAGAGCCGCACTGAACACTGTCCCTGTGTGCTCCTGCCCTTCCTGCCATGACGTTTCTAAGATTTCTCTGTGGCTGTTCCAAAGCTTCCTCCTTATGTGATTCCAGTGGCTTTCCAGTTCTGCCATCTTCCACTTAAAGTAGAAAGTAAAGAGGGCATGGGGTTGGGGTGTCAGACTGTGATTTGACTTAAAGCCTTGTCCCGGGAAGTATGGGGACCTGCTTCTGGTCCCCCTTGGCCAAAACCAGCTGGGCGATTCGAATTCAGTCACACCTTAAGTTTTGTTTTTGTTTGTTTGTTTTGTCGAGCCCTGTATTTAATGAGATGAACCAGGAAATGTTCTGTGAAGTTAAACGTTTAGGGTAAATGTCACAGATGCCACAGAACTATTATACAGTCGAAATCATGAATTTTAAGAAAGTTCTCATGAATGGTATTTGAGCTTTATGAATCTAAGTTGGAAACGTCAGCTTTAAGCCTGGATTGGACATTTAATCAGACATCAGACCCCACGCACTCCAGCTTCCAAACGCTCCTCCGTGCCCCTGCCCCTCTCTGCCGCCCCGCCCCGCGAGTCTGTGGCCTCCCCCAACGTGTTCCCTCTCTTCAGCCATCTTCCCCGACACGCTCATCCCGCCAGCAGCCACAGGACTCTCGCAAAGCTTCCCACTGGATCTTGCTCACTCGTGTTAAAATTCTGTGCTAATTCCCAACCACTTAGAGCAGGAAGCCCACGTCCCCAGGGAAGTACAGCTCCTTCCCACTGTGCTTTCCCGACAGCCGCTCTTCTTGCCGTCTTCTTCTGAGAGATCGTGGTGGATTCGCACAGGCAGCTCTTCCTTCTTTGCCTGCTCACTCCGTTTACTCCTCTTGAACGGAGGCAAACACGCTGCCTGTCAAGCCCGTCCTAACCGGACCGCGCAGGGTCAACCCTGAGCTGCTACTGCTGCGGCGCTTCCTGCGGGCCGCTTACCCAGCACGTCTACGATCACCTTGCGACGTTTTCCATTCTGGGCTTTCTGGAGACGGGTCTTCTGCTGGAGTTCAGGCCTCGAGCTCAGTCTGCAGCCCAGAGCTACGTCCAACTCACGACCAGCTTCTTGCCTCTGCTTCCCCGTGCTAGGGTTGCAGGTGTGGGCCACTGTAGCTCTTTGGCAAGAGCACTGTAATGTATTCTTAAGAAATCACTAAGATACATTATAAATTATTTAACCACTTTTCCATGTTGAAATTTCAGTATTTTATAGGATATTGAAGCCATCGCGAACACGACTGTGGGGACCAGAATGCTGCACTCCGAAAACGAAGGGTGGCCAAGGGCTGCGCGGAGGCGGACGGAGGGAGAAACCCGTCGTCCTCCCTTTGCCTAAGAACAAGGCGTAACAGAAAGGCCACAACATTTTCCCGTTCTTTCTACCAGGGAGAAAGCAAAGGGGAACTGCACTTCGGAGTGTGGACTCTTATTGATCAGGAGCTGGGACTAGATGAATCTGGATTAATGAGCTCTCCAAGCTGACCTATACCTGTCACTTACTTCTTGCCCCTAAAAAGTCTGTTTTCTTTGCCTCGTCACTGTTTGAAAAATTTCCTCTTCTTTCTTCATGATGCAAGGCTGCCTGGAGTTCGAGGCCACTGCCTTAGCCAGTACCCATTTCCTGGCCACCTTCCATACATACGTGAAATATATGTGTTCCTTAACTTGTTTGTTTTTCGCTTGTTAATGGGACTTCAGCAGCAGCGTCCTCTCCCAGGAACCCGTGGGAGTTCCTCTTCCTCCTCCTCCGTGAGGTCCAATAATTCAGGTAACTAAAGTGTAAGTAATAATGATCATCACGTAGAGGTCAGGGGCTGTGTGTTTATTCTGTCCGGCTTCTTGCTACTCCTGAGCGGCCTTCTGATTTCTAACTCCTCTTTCTCTGTTTTCTTATTTGCTAAACCAGAATAAGCTGTACCGCCTCACAGAGTTATCACGGAATGAGTGTCTTTAAAGCATTAGCCCAGCATATCCCACACAAGGATCAGCAAATGTTAGCTACTTGTGAATAATTTAGTGATACTATTAGAATTTTGTTATTATTTGCTATTATTACTGATTAGTACTGTTAACAGATTGATTTTGCTGACTGCCTCGTGTGGCGGCTCACACCTGTCCTCCCAGCACTTGGGAGGCAGAGGCAGGAGAGTTGCTTGAGTTCGAAGTGGGCCTGCATTACATTAGTGAGCTCAGGGCCAGCCAGAACTACAGAGTGAGACCCTGTCTCAGAAAACAAAAAACGAAAAAGATAATAATAATAATAATCGATTTTTCTGGTCTATGGCAATGTCAGAAAAAACTAAGTGAAAGATGCTTATTGATTCATTTAGTTCTAGTTAATTGTAGTTGCTACTTCAAAAACATTTATTTAACAAGAAAGCCATCTTATATTTTGGAATGTGATTCCAGGAGCCAAATACAAGAAGCTCTTTCTTGGCAAATAACCCACTTGTGGGTTGAAGAAGTCACTGTTTTATCGCAGCATAAGTCTCAAGGTGGTAGGAAACCAGAGTGTAGAACATAATCACTTATTCAAACTGTGAGTCTTCTTGAATGCCTCTCACACTGGGGAGCTTATTGTCTATCGAGATATGCATAGAAATGCAATTTTGTACTGAACTAGACATCTCTTAGGCCATATGGTGGCACAGGCCTACAATCCTATCACCAGCAGGCTGGGGCAGGATTACCAAGTTTGAGCCTAGTTCCTGCAGCCAGTGCCTTAGTGGGTCAAAAAAAAAAAAAGCGATGCAGATATATGTAGTTTTAGGTTTAATTCACAGTACTGCAAATATATATATATATATTTATTATAGATATATATGTATAGTAAATATAGATGTTTGAATATATAATCATAAACTCACTGATCTTCAACAAGGCTTTTTTTTTTTGGTGCTCAGGCTTGGACGCCAGGCGTGTGGCAGAGCAGGAAAGCCCTCACCACTCAGTTATCCCCAAAACCAAAGAAGTTTTAACATTAAATTTTCCTTACAGTGAAATGATGAGGGTCCTATCTTGGAAGGGATTTATTTTAGAGTTTAAAAGACACGGGGGGAGCCCAAAGGCAGTAAATCCGAGACTTCATCACTCTGACTCGGTGAGAAATTGGGATTTATATATTCATTATCACATGTGCCGCCCCGCAAATTGAATATTCTAAACTAAAAGGAGAATTTAACCATGTTGTTTCTCTTAAAAAAAAAAAAAAAGAAGAAGAGATAGATGCAAACCTTGAATTCTGAGAGCGGTCATTTAAAGTTCGGCTAGAACTTCTTTTGTAGTTTGATGCTTCACCTGGGAGAGGCGCGTGGCTGGGTGACACGCGGACAGCAGTAAGCTTGAAGCTTGTTTCTGAAATTATCTAGCGCTCTAAGACGGAGCGCCGTTCCGCACGCTACTGAGTATCTGCGGTCTCAGCGTGGGCCACAAAGGCAACTCCGGGAGACAAAAAGCCGAGGGCCACCGATCAAGTCATCCAACAGCACTTTATAAAACCGACCGTCTCACTTCTCTCTGGAACCCTTCAGAGCTCCTATCTCTTTAGAGCTGCACTAGCCCTCAGCTATGTCTACGGCCATGTCCTTGAAAAGCAAGGTTTCTGTATGGAAAGACCACCCGAACGCATTTGCTCCTGTTTTTTTTGAGACAGGGTCTCGCTTTGTAGTTCGGGCTGGCCCTGAGCTCACTATGGTGCCCAAGCAAGCCTGGAACTCAGCCATCCTCCTGCCTCTGCCTCCCGAGCGCTGGGATGACAGGCGGGAGCCACCACGCCCGGCATCTCCTCCTGTTTTTTAATGTACAGTCTCTAGCACAGAAGCCAGTGAGCAGCAGATGCACAGGAAGCACCAGGGAGCAGAGTGAGTGTCCACGGCTGGGAGCCACGGTCCCGCTCACATCTGCTTCCCGCAGTGGACGCTCGAGCACAGGACGACGGCACCGACCCTCGGGCTTCCCCCTGCCGCCTCTGTCACGCCTCCGCGCTGTCTCGTCCCGGCCACCTTTCCGCACAATCCACAACTTCAAACCCCTCAGCCAAGGAACTTCCCAGTGTGCTTTCATTCATTTCTCTCACAGTGAGAAAAATCTCAGTGCAGCTTTTTAATAAAATTCTGTTAGATCTCTGTGGAGACCGCAGTGAACTTACATCTGGCCTATTGGGATAACATTTCAAATTGCAGATCTCCACTCAAAAGCGGATTTTAGTGCCAGTTTTGTGTAGCGTGATAAGTAGTTCTTCCTCCTCTTCTTTGTGTGTGTGCTAACGTGTGTGCATATTAAACTCACAGCCTCTACATACCAAGTACGTGACGGAGCATGGAGCTCTGCCCCATTCCACGTACCTCAGCAGCAGAAGGTAAACGATGTGAGAGTATCATGACACCTTTGAATGTCAATTGTTTAATTGTGTGCGCTGTATACTAATACGCGTACATTTCTGTAAATATATACATATTAGTATATGTACACAGGTACCATACATATACACATGCACAGGCACTCTCTGTAAGATGCGCAGAACTTGGCTTTCTAGAACTTTCTAGAACTTTCTAGAACTAGTTTCTAGCTGCTGCCTCCTTGTGCGTGCAGCCTCCTTTGGGTGGCGGTGGGTAAGCAGCGGCTCTACGTCGGTGCGTCTGAGCGTCCGTGTATGTGCCGCGGGAGCAAGCACTATGTGGCCTGAGTTTTCAAGTAACTGTAGATCTTGTTGTGAGCGAGTCTTTCTAAGACAAGTCTGGTGGCAACACTGGCCAACTAGACAGGCGTGGGCAGGACAGAGGTGAGGGCATGACAATGACCACGTGACCCTCATCATAGGTGAGTAGAACAAATCACTTCTTATTTCTCATTTCTTTTCAAACGCAGCCAAGAGATGCTGACTGGTAACTGGTGAGTCAGTTGTTAAGAATTACTAATTTGACATTCAAAATGGTGTGTTGCTGGAGTTCACCCAAGGCTCTGGCTTGGTACTGCGGGATACCGAAGGCATGGAAGGTTAGGTATCATATAGTGTTCGGCCATGTTGCCATAAACTGCTCCCCAGGAAGAGAGGTGGAAATCACAAGATCTGGGGACAGGACACATTTAAAATTCCATTGAACTCTCAGCATTTCCTTGAGTTGATCATGGCTATTAATTACTACTATTGTTTTAAGTGATAACGTTGGTTTTATTTCCTATTGTCTTTTCTATTTGTCATATATAATATTTGTTAGCCTTAATGACACATCAGTTTTGTTGGCTCTATTTTGGCCTAATATTTTGAAGTTGTTAAGATTTAATATATATGAAAACCTGAAGACAAGTCATCTGCCTACTTACTGTTAAATCATGTGCAAACATAATTCTCCCTCCACCCATAATTTGCTTTTCTATTCACATTCTTGATCATGAGTGGTTGTGTTTACAACTGCAATTTGAGAATAATCAGGGTCTCACGAGACACAGGACGTTCTGTCCTTTCTAGGTGGACCGTAGCAGAAAAGTCTGAGATCCACTTCTGTGCCAACGAAGAGACTACGACCCAGGGAGATGAGCTGGATCACCAAGGTCGGCACAGCACCGAGACAACAAGCCAGGTCTGGATTCCCAGTCTGTCCCTAAACTGTGCCGCAGGCAGCTGTGTCCCAGAACGCAAACCGCTCCCAGAGTCCTGGTCTTGCACTGTGTGCTTAGTCGCTTGTCTTAATCACTGCTGTGGAGCCAGATGTGATGGGCCACACCTGTAATCCCAGTGTGCAGGAGGCTGAGGCGGGAGGATCTCCATGAGTTCAAGGCCAACCTGAGCTATGTAGTGAGTTCAAGGCCAGCCTGAACTACACAGTGAGACACTATTCAAAAAAATTTTTTTTTAATTTAAAAGAAGAAAAAAATCACTACTGTGGTTTAATATAAAACCACAGATTGGTTAGGTTAAAAACCGTCAAATATTGCCATTTCATACAGGCCAATTTGCATAGTTTCTTCTAACAGATTTTACTCATGGGATTCAGATAATGATTTTCACACAAAAGCAGCCTAACATACTTGTTAAGTGCATAGATGAATCAAATTGCCCATATTCAAGACCCAGCTCTCAGCCTGCTTGGTCACGTATTCCTCAGCATTTGGATTAATTCCCTTCTGTCCCTCTCAGTGTGCTCATGGAAGAGCATCTTACTATATATATATGTTTAAAACTTTATTATTATTCCTAAAACTCAACGTATTTCCTAAGTGGCCGGATGATGTGACCAAGTGAGGGTGACTTTATGCATCACATCTGACACCTTTTTCAGGCACAGAAGTCTGTTACACAGACAAGGATTTGGAAATATCTTTCCTTAACAAGACTGCCTGTTTATCAGGCTCGACGCTTGGCTTTACAGTTTCTGGTGGTTGTCTCAAAGGGCCTATTTCTCTGCAGACAGCACTGGCTAGTAAACAAAGCCGAGGCTAAACCATCCTCAGAACTGTGTGTATGACTCGTTGTTCAGTTTTTACTTTATCTGTTTTTGAAAATACGGTTACTCTCTAAAGTATCTGTTCCTTCTTCAAAGGACTGCCCTCAAGAGCAGTAAGAGAAAGAAAAGCATTCCAACTTAAAGAATGGCTGTGTTTAGCTCACGATGTACGGAGAAGACAACCTAAGGGGGAAATCAGAGTGTAGCGGAACGACTCCAGTGCAACCCGGTGCTGCCTAATTACTTCTCCAGAGCCGGTGACGGTTGATTTGTGAGCATCTGTGCTCGACAGAATCTGGGGCACCGTGGGTGGTACAATTCCAAGGCATCTATCTAGTACAAAAGGCAAAAGAGCCCAGCTGTAAGCATTACTTGTTAGGTGAAATGAAACATGAATACGAAATCCTGTTTTCCAATTAAGTGATGGGCGCACGTAGAAGAAAGCCGACCGTAGGCTGTGGACGTTCTGCCTCTTAAAAGGAGTGGGCTTCGAGGGGAAAAGCTGCTGGACACCGGGGAGCCTCTGCCTCCAGGCTGGACGTGGAACTACAGCAACGTTAGGATCACTCTTAGCAAAGGAGCCACAGCGCTACTTGCACTATACTGTACCCGTTTCCTGATGAAGGCACACACTCTCATGAGGGAGGTGTACGGAAGTGAAAGGTAAAAGATGAGACTGTAAATGCTGAGGAATGGGCTTTACATTGACGAGCTGTGTTTTTAAAAAGCATGCTTTGATTAGAGGCCTTTATTTTCCTCCACTCTAAGAGCTGTAGGAATGTTTCCCACTTCAGATCCACTTCCACTACCCCCGTATTCATTTCAGTGGCGAGATACAAAATGCACCGTCTCAGGGAACGGGGATGGGAAACAGTTCATACATGGAACTGGATATCTGCTTCCCAGTTAAGTGTAAATAACTGTGCAATAAATGATTAACACAATGCTGAACGGGTTGGTAATTAAGCATGATAGTAAGAATAAAAGATTCTTTACTCAGTATGCTTTGACTTTGCAGCTTCAAGCAATACTGTGCTGCATTCAGCGAACATTTGATAATACACTAAACACTTTCTTCATACATGTTACTTCTGTGGGTTTTGGGTATAAAATAAATAATAAAGGTACCAAAAAATGTCCTTCCCTGTAGAATTTATACTGCACTGCATCGAGCTGATGCTCACAATCTCGGTTTAGAAGGGGACCAGTTCTCTAATATGCTCTCGGTTCCCTCAATCCCCGTGTCACCTCATCTATCAGAGCATAAAGTTTCTCATCTGTAAAACTAGGGCCACAAGGTCTGCTCTATCTATATTATATGGTCACGAAGAGTAAGTAAACCAAAGTACATGTGGCCTTTCTGGATGTGAATCCCAGGTTTCCCAGACACTCAAGAGAACTCTTTCGGGAAGATACTTAAGGTCTCCACGCCTCAGCTTCTCCATGTTAGCCGTAGGGAGCTTCCTGAGTCAGCTTGGGCCACCATCACAAAACACAAGGCCCAAACCGAGGCATTTAGTTTTTCTAGACATTTACATGTTCACTATGAAAGCTGAAAGTTTGAAGTCAGAGGGGCAGCATGGTTAGGGCACAGGGGGAGCTCCGATTCCTTGGCTGTGAACTACCTACTTGCGTTGTCATGGGAGAGACACGGAGAATGGAGCAAACTGTCTCGTGTCACTTCCTGAAAAGACATTCATCCTCCTGAGCATTCCACCATCGTAACTTCAACTAAGCCTAGTTACGTCCTAGAAGCTCCAATAACCATCACACTGGGGAAGAAGACGCCTTCAGAGGAGACACAGCCTATAGTCCATAGCATGATTTCACAGGCTATTATGAAGATTAGGTATGTGGATCTTGTTTAAAATGCATCAAATATTGGCTGTTATTTCTGATAGCCAGGAATATGAGGATAGCCATCTATATACACAGAAAATTTTCCACCAGTACTACTGATAGAAAATGTCTAGAAGCTAAATTCGGTAATCTTGAAGCTCTGGGTGTTTTATATAAGGACACTTTCAAACATGTCAGGAATAATTGCTCGAGGATTAGATCAAGGCGCCACGGCATGTCTTTCTCTTGTCCTGGTTTCTTGCAGTCCTCCTCCGGGTTTCTAGCTGGCTCACCTCTGCAGAGCATGGCCCTTTTCGGGAGCACAGTGAACATCACCACCTTTCTCCCACTTCCCGTGTGACGGGCACGGAGGACAGAAGGGAAAGCAACCCCAGCACTAACTCCTGTCCACTAGCCACGGAAGGCCAGGGTTACCGGCTGCCCTTCTCTTCTGCGTCAAAACTAAGCATTTTTCAATGTTTCCCTTTCCACTGGATCTCTGAACACTTTAATCCCAGCAAAGAAACACCACACTGCATTTTTACTCATTTTAGAACAATCAGGCAAGAACACTTGTGATTGATTTGATATAGATGTATAAGATATAAATAATGGGCCAGAGATTTAGCTCAGTGGTTCCGGCACCTGCCTTGCAAACGCAAGGTCCTGAGTTTGATCCTGGTAACCACATACAATGCTGGGCGTGGAGACTCACGCCCACCAGCAATCAACACCGCATACCACAGTGCCTGGCGTGGTGGCTCACGCCTGGCATCCCAGCACTCGGGAGGCAGAGGCAGGAGGATTGCTGAATTTGAGGCTTGCCTGGGCTACATAGTGAGCTCAGGGCCAGCCAGAGCAACAAAGTGAGACCCTGTCTGAAAAAAAAAAAGATATAAATAATGTTTACTAAGTTTTTTGGCATATGGAATATTTTTAATCAGGTCATTCAATGTGATCATTATCTCTTCTTTTGGGCATTCCTTATTAATCAGGTTATGGGATTCAAAAAATGCCTCCTTGATGCTGCCAGTAGATACCATTTATCCATTCTCTCCTGCCGTGGTAGACCAGAAGGTGCAACCTGGATTTTCATTTTATGTGTCAGGTTCAGGCTGGGTAATGACTGAGACAGAGGCTTTTTCAGCACTATTCTTTGTCAGCTTTCTATTCACTCAGGTGAGTTTTTCTCTTCTGCAGTTTCTTTGGGCTGAGCAGATCTAACCACTGTGGCCTTTGTGATAGCAGACCCTCACTGGTCAATGGCTTTTGACTTCTCTGTCATTTTGGTACTAGTCAATGAACAGGCCTGGCTGCAGTGGTAGATGCTGTGTTTTGGGATGATGCTTACTACTTTTTACAATCTAAGCAGTAGTTTTGATACAAGGTAGAACTGTTTTTGATTGTGAAGCTGTTCTTTTTGTGTCCTAAGAAGAACTGATTTGGGCACTAGATAGTTGCTTGTTCATAGTTGTTTTTCAGGAGGTTTTTCTCCCTCTGTGACACTGGCAGAGGTTCTGCTGGGCACTGTCTGACTCTGTTCTGGATGTTACTGTGGCTTCCAGTGGGAGGCCACGCGAGCTGTGTGCTCTGAGCTATAATGTTCACAGATGCAGTGGTGGCACTCACATCAGAGGCTCTATCACCGTTTATTGTTATACTGCTGGTGTTTCTAGGCTTAGGCTTTGTGTGTTGACAGATACTAGTTGAAAGTTTTCTTTGATGGTACGCAACTATCATTCTTGACTTGTGAGGGTTTTCTGAATGAATTAGACTGAACAATGTGGCCATAATAACAGATCAGCCCAAGCTTCTGGAATATGTTAGCATCTTGCTTTGGTTTTGTTGCAGTCATTTCTTTCTTTTTAATCATTATTTTCAAGATTAAATGCCCAGTTAAATGTCACATTTTGATTTTGGGGATCATGTTCAGTTGGTAACAACAGCAGAGTATGATTTTCATCTTCAAAATTATGTGTTTTTATTGCTGTAGTAGGCTGGTTAATTTTTGTTTGTTTATTTTTTTGAGACAGGGTTTCGCTGTGTATTTCAGGCTGGCTCTAAGCTCACTATGTAGCCCAGGCAAGCCTGGAACTCAGCAATCCTCCTGCCTCTGCCTCCCGAGTGCTGGGATGACAGGCGTGAGCCACCAGGCCCGGCACTGTGGTATGCGGTGTTGACTGTTGGTGGGCGTGAGTCTCCACACCCAGCCTTCTATGTGGTTACCGGGATCGAACTCAGGACCTTGCACTTGCGAGGCAGCTGCTGGAACCACTGAGCTAAATCTCTGGTTCTAGGCTGGCTAATTCTTTAGAAGCCTTTAAGGGAATACAATTCTTATTCATGGTTGTATTTGTGCTTTCCGTATGTCTTCTAATATTTTCTATATCAGCCTGGAGATACAATTTTCCTGTTTGTATGTCAAAAGTGATTTTCATTTTAACAGGTGTTCCTTTAAGTTTTGGTTTCTTTGCTCTGAACGAAGACAGGATTCTGTGACTTGGGAGGTGCCCCAGATCCCGGTCTCACGGCTGGCTGCAGCTGGGCTGCCTGGAGGGATCTGGGCTCCCTCAGCTGCCGGAGCCACACACTGCCTGATTCATTTGCCTTAAGATAGTTTGTATCCTGTTTTGGGTTAGAACCAAAATCTCCTCAGCGTCTTCCATTCAGTAGTAGGGCCTGGTTGAAAGGTGTAGATCCCGAGGGGAATGGGCTGGAAGGGTCTGTTTTGACGCTTGGCTTCTCGCTTTCTGTCTCTGTCTCTGTCTCTCTGCTTCCGGGTCACCGTGTTGTGAGCAGCTTTTCTCTACGGGCTCTTTCCCTCTGGTTTCTGCCTGAGCGTTGGTTCAGTGCGGACTGAACCTACTGAAACCACGAGCTGTTCTTGAAGCTGCAAGTGTCAGGTATCTTGTCCTAGTGATGGGCGGTGAGCAACATACCCTCTAATAATCTATAGGAAAGCTGTTTACTCTTTGCTCCGCTGTGTCACTCTGGACTGATTCTGAGACAAACGCAGTACGGAGGTCACGGCACACCACACGGCTTGTGATGGGTTTATGGTTATGGAGCTAGACCCTGCCAGACCTGTGGGCTACAACACTGGGGTAATAGCAGCACAACACAGCTAAGAGGCAGAGGCGAAGACTAAGCTCAAGAGCCATGGAAACAATCAGAGCTGCTGAAGAGGCGCCCTATTTTTGTATTCACTATGATAGTGTCTACTTCGGGGGCAGAATTACTGCATGAAACAGAGAGCCGTTCCAAATGCTTCAGACAAAATGGCAATATTCTTATGTGGTCCAGGGTGAACTCTGAGGCCTCCAGGGAGGGGTGTGGACCTCAACTCTGCAAACATCTAGAAATAAGAATTACAGAACCTAGGACAAAGGGAGATTTTCAGGTGTTCTCTCGGTCCCTTGTCTCCTCGTCTTGCACAAGCCTCCTCTGATTTCCTCGGACACCATTTTCACTCTTCTTTCTCCCCGGCTGACCCCCTTTCTTTCGCGCGCACAAAGTCCCAGCTCCAGTTCTCACCTCAGCCTTCCGCCATCTTTGAATTAGAATACCTGACAGAGACGAACATTTTAACGATGAAGTTTCAAAGCTTGGGAGGCAGTCTGAGGACTTCGGTCTGGGTAGTGTCTAGTTGTGCGTAGGAGGCAGGGCCACCTGAGGGCTGTGTACGTCCACACTGGGGGCACTAGCATCACCTTCAAACTGCCTATTACAGGTGTACCTTTTAAGTGCTGAAGTTTCGTTCCAAAGAAAGGAGGGCCACAAAGCCAAGTTTTATTAGATAATGTGAGTGAACTTATTTCCTTTGCTTCCTAGGAAGATTTATGTGGTTCTTAATCACAAAAACTGCCCTGCTTGCGGCCATCTGTCCCAACATGTAAATGAGATTCTTTGGGATTAAAATGTCATGAACTAGTTTAATCTATGTTCCCTTTTATTACAGAGAGGGGGACCTTTTGGTTCTAAGGGAAAAAAATCACAAATAAACAGTTTACAAGAAAAATGACAAAGCTTGTGTTTATTCAGCTTCTTAATTTAAAGCGTCAAGAAGCCCTCTCCTGACATGCACCTCGCTGGCCCTACGTTTCGGGATAAACGTCATGCAGGACACGGAATGCAAGACTGTGGCTTTGCCTCCCCTCTGAGAGGTCCTCTGGGGAGCCAGTCACTATTCTGTGGCTGGAGCTAATGATCACACACAAAATCTTAACAAAATAAGCGCCAGGTGTGGTGGCTCAGGCCTGTCATCCCAGCACTCTGGAGGCAGAGGCAGGAGGATTGCTGAGTTCAAGGCTTGCCTAGACTACATAGTGAGCTCAGAGCCAGCCTAAACTACAAAGTGAGACACTGTTTCCAAAAAAAAAAAAAAAAAATTAACTTTGTTGGGCT
>PVIC010011377.1:22330-41619 GCA_004025085.1 Thryonomys swinderianus
TCGATCCCCGGTGACCATATACAATGCTGGGCGTGGAGACTCACGCCCACCAGCAATCACCACCACATACCACAGTGCCGGGTGTGGTGGCTCAGGCCTGTCATCCCAGCACTCGGGAGGCAGAGGCAGGAGGATTGCTGAGTTCGCGGCAGCTTGCCTGGGCACCATAGTGAGCTCAGAGCCAGCCGGAACTACAGAGCGAGACCCTGTCTCAAAAAAAAAAAACAAAAAACAAAAAACAAAATAAGAGACATTTCCTTCCCATTGTTAATACAGTGATGTCCCATAAAGTGAGAGAACAGAGGTTTTGTTTTTTTTTTTTAAATCAGATATACAGGCTCATAAGCATTATCATAGATAGGATAATTTTTTTTTTTTTGGTGAGATGATGATACAGCTTAGGTAATTTACACTCCAGAGAAACGACTGAGAGAGCTTCTGTTCCTTGTTATACACATTACTTATTTGTAATCTCATCTGTTCTGCATACAGTGCTTTCAGGTCATACTTTATTTGGATAAATGACCCCACAAACAAGTAACTCTATGATAAAATGTTGGTTACTTCAATCTTCTCGAGAAAAAACTGAAAATCTCACAAAAGTTGTTCCTAGGCTTTAAGAGAGAATAAAAATGAACAACATACTAAATATGTTAAAATTATTTTTCAGTAATTATTCAAAAGGGTACCTTGGGATTTATTGTGCTCTAAAGTCTTGAATTTCCTAACATACAGCCTAGGTGTGACAAAGATATATTTCATTTATTTTGGCACATACTTAACAAGTATTTAGGCACCACACTCGCATGTCAGATGTTTTGCTAGATGCTAAGGAGTACTGAGTGGGTAGAGCTTATAAAATCTTTGCTCTCATTAAACTTTTATTTTGTTGAGAAAGAGAAACTGTGAGATAAATGAAGTTTATGTTGGATAGGATGGATGTAAAAGATAATATAAAGCAGAAAAATGAGATGTAAAGTATAAAACGGCAGAAAAGTTCTCTCTGAAAGGGTAACATTTTAACAGGATTTCTAGAGAGGGATTAAGCAGATATTCGGAAAAGAACATTCTAGCTACGGAACAGCAAGACTTTCAGCTGAGGGCGCCTGGAGTGTTAGAGGAACACGCTGCTCAGCAGCACCAGAACTGGGAGGCGCAGCAGCGCAGGAAGAGCTGCTAGCAGGTGCATCAGACTTTTAACTGAAGGGCAACTGATTATACCTTGAGGTAAGAGTGAGGATTCTGGCTGTTACTCTGAGTGGAACAGTAAGGGTTTCGGGTAGAAGAGTAACATTATTCTAATGTATTTGTGTTAAAAACAGACTGAAGAAAAGATGTAAGCAAGGAGAACATTGCCAGTCAACTGTAATGACCTACACCATGGATGACATTCATATGAATCAGGATAGAAGATGAAGATACGAAGACAAGTCTAGATTCAGATATGGGGGTAGATGAAAACTTTCTTATAGAACAGATACGAAATACAAGAGAAAGATACTGAAGGATGACGTTAAAATTTTAAGCTGGATCAACTAGAAAAAACACAATTGACACTGAAACAAGAGATACTCTAAGAGTTGTTGGATGTAGGTGGTGAAAGATGAAGATGTCAGTTTTGGAGCCAAGTTTAAAATGATCTATTGCACACTCAAATGGGAAGTGGAACGTGGATTTGGGGATCCTGAGAAAAATCTAATGTTCAGGCTTCAGAGAGCACTGAAAGTCATTATCATAGAAATGGGTTTTTCCGTCATGAGGCTGAGTGAGATCAACAATGGATTAAGTGAGATATAAAAGCAAGCTGAGTTTGAAAGGGGACATTCCAAGCAGATTTTTAGTAAAGACATTAACTTACACGAAATGTTTTGAGAAGAAAAATCAGTAAGATATTAGTGTAAGTGATAGAAGCCAAGTGAAGCAATATTTATAGGAGAAAAGGGACCGACTACATCAAAGGCTGCTCACAAGGGACCAACGTGACAACTTGGGATATGGCAAAGAACAAAGAACTGTTCTGTCAGTGGTGGAGATAAAATCCCGAAAAGAGGAGAAATGGGAGACACAAAGTGAACTTTTTCAATTTGCATTGTAATAAACCATGGTTGTTTGTTGTGCTATTTTAAGAGGAGTAAAAATGCAGTATGGTTTTTCTCTCCTCGGATTAAAGTGCTCAGAGATCCAGCAGAGAAGGCCACATTGATAATGCAAAAGAGAAAGGCCTTAGCCAGCAACATCAGAAGTCACGGACAGCTGCAGAGAAGCACATGTGGATGAAGATAACCAGGGACTTGTAGGAATTCTCTTTTGATTACATAAAAAGATTTCAGGAAAATAGGAAGCAAGTTCACCAGTTGAGGAGAGTGAGGAAGGAGCTGTTAAAGATTTGAAGCACAGGGCCAGAGATGGAGCTCAGTGGTTCTGGCACCTGCCTCGGAAGCGCAAGGCCCTGAGTTCAATCCCCAGAAACCACATACAGTGCTGGGTGTGGAGACTCACGCCCACCAACAATCAATACCACATACCACAGTGCTGGGCATGGTGGCTCACGCCTGTCATCCCAGCACTTGGGAGGCAGAGGCAGGAGGATTGCTGAGTTTGAGGTTTGCCTGGGCTACACAGTGAGCTCAGGGCCAGCCTGAACTACAGAGCGAGACCCTGTCTCAAAAAAAAAAAAAAAAAAAAAAGATTTGAAGTGAATGGAAAAGGATGAAGTTATCTAAGGAAAGGTGAACTTACAAAGGAAATGTGGTAAAAATTTCCCTAGAAAATTAAATGAGACTCAGAAAGGATAATTATTTTAACCAGATTATTTTTCTAATAAAGGAATAAGGACCCAAAGTCAAGTATTGCAACCAATGCCTCTCTGATCGATTTTTTTCTCTATGCTGTACAACATGCTAGGCATTTATTTGTAGAGTTGATGGTAAAAACACAAAGCTTCATACCCAAGTAAAATTAAAATCTATATCCTGCACAGGTCATCAATTTTTAATTTTTAGAATTTATTCTACATCTTTAAGTTATGGAGTTATAGGTCAAGTAGAACAGAGAAAGGAGGAAGTAATATCAGAATTGAACCAGACACCACCTCGGACCCATCCTGCCATTCCCAACTCAAATGAAAGAAGCTTTTGCTCTAAGTATAAAGCTTATTTAGTTCAAAGTCCCAGGTTTATAATTTGGGAATGTTTATTCTGAATTATCCAAATAAGTACCTCTGTTCTCTAGTACTAGACTATCAAAGCAAAATGCCATTAACTAAAAGCATCTAATAAAATGAATGTTGACCTATTTTTCTTGGGTCTACAGTTTCTAACATTAACTATGTAATGAGTCTCTACTATGTTACTGGAAGGCATTGTTCATACTTTGCATTAAATGTCAAGTATATGCAATAAAAACTGGAATTGCAAATAATGAATTTGACTTCTGTCTTGCTTGTGTTTAAATTACTGTATTGAAATATTCTGTGCTTAGCATAACTATTCTGAAGGGGCCATTCATTGTGCTGGTGAAAGTGGGCAAATTGAAAGAGCAACGTCTACCGTGTGCACTGGGGAGAGAGGAAGGCTCTTTTCCTTTCTGTAGTAATGATAATAAAAGTCCACCGAGCACACTTACCGCACATTGCTGCCTTTGGCGCCCGCTTTTCTGGCCTCTGGCTGGATGACAAGAGAAGCGACAGGACCAAGGCTAAGACCTTCCTTCCCTGTGACTGTTACGCTGGTCACGGAAGAGACGCGGGCAGTTCATGAGACATAAGACGCAGGGGAGAAACAACGTGCCGTGTGAAAACGTCACAATACTTTGCCACATGAGAGCAGAGAGCGTAAAGGACAATACTTAGAGGGACGATAGTGGCCCAGAAAGACGATGGCGTCATTAGCAACAACCATAATTCTATGCTTTTCTAATTGGTATTTTCAATAAGACAGGAAAACACTAACTTGCTGAGGGAACAATGTAATATTACTTTTACTAATGGAATATATTTTCATTTGCTAAAATACCGGGATGGTTTAAATGTCAAATCCATTTGTTTCTGAGAAAAGTTAAATGAGCATTGCCTGTCATTAACGTTTAAAAGATCAACTGAGGGAGGCTGGAGATTTAGCTCAGTGGTTCCGGCACCTGCCTCACAAGTGCAAGGTCCTGAGTTGGATCCCCGGTAACCACATACAATGCTGGGCGTGGAGACTCAGGCCCACCAGCCATCAATACCACATACCACAGTGTGGGGCGAGGTGGCTCACGCCTGTCATCCCAGCACTCGGGAGGCAGAGACAGGAGGATTGCTGAGTGCGAGGCTTGCCTGGGCACCATAGTGAGCTCAGGGCCAGCCTGAACTACAACGCGAGACCCTGTCCCCCCCCCCAAAAAAAAATACATCAATTGAGTATATAGGGGGTAGGGGGGGTGGGCAGGGATGTGGGTAAAAATGAGAATTGACCTGTGTCACATATTGGTACAAATCCCCAATGTTGTGTGCGATTGTGAGCTGTGTATATAATGTACCAATAAAGTTTATTGAATAATGAAAAAAAGGTTCAACTGATATGTTGCAAAGCTTTATATGCTTTTACTTTATTTGAAACAAAAGTATGAAAATAAAACAGTATTTTTAAAATACAGACTGTTAAATGAAAAGATAAACGTGTAGCAAAAGAATATAAGTGAACATTTTGTTACATAGCATGAAAGATGAATTGCTAAATGTTTATAAAATGTCATTCAAAGTTATTCAAAATCAGGCCTGTTCTGATGTTGAGATTTGAGGGTGTTTATGAAGCTCAAATCAATCTAGTTAGTGATGTCTTTAAGCAAACAGTAAATACTAAGTATGACAATGATCATATTTTCAACTTAATATCGTCTCACATGTAAGTATGAATGGACACATCTAGCAATTTTAATGGGATATGCATTTAGATAACACATTTGGATTCATAAATGAAGGGTAAAAATAAAGATATTCTATTACTTTTTCAGATCCACCAAACATTGATTTCTATAGCCCTAAAATTCAATAATCATTGATTAGAGATTAACAGATGCAATTAATCTCATTTACCACTGAGAGTCTGAGCTAGTGTCATAAAAAACTGGACAGCAAGTGCTTAACCACACAGCCTCCAGAGGCCAGTGATTAGAGCGTTTTAAGTACAGCTTCTGCTCCTGGGAGGAAAGCAGAAGCTAATCGTGAGGCATAGGAAGTAAGGATGGAGACAGTATGTAATTAAAGAGGAGAAGAGAATCAGGTTCTCTTGAAATGTTGATTTGGGTGGTCAACACATCATCTTGCTAGTTAAGGGTTTATTTCAACGTATTTCTTTAAGAAACTTACAAATGACCACAAACCGTGGACCATCAGACTCACTCTTAATGAAATGAAAATGTGCCAGTCTTGATGAATATATTTTTGCTTCAGTAAAAAGAATCCGCTAAACTGTACTGTTCATTCCTAGACAAGTTTCTTTCTCTTGACTAACTCACTGGTTAACTTTATAAACTCTAGACCCAAAAGAACAGCTCCATCTATTATTATGGAGAGGCACTATACACTTAGAATGAGGTTGACCACGCAGGAGTGAAATTCAGGACCTACTTCCTGCGTCAGAACCAGCCTTGTAGGGCCTGTCCCTGCCTGCATGGGCCTCAGGTTTCATGATCAAGCGTGAATTTATGTAATGCTTTGTGTGCTGAAGGTGGCGAGTTGCTATTTACCTACTATAATTATATTTTTGGCAAGTCTCTAACATTGCCAAATGTATTTCATTTTGCTGTGCTTTGAAAAATGGAGATAAACTGCTAATGTTCACAGTTTCTGATAATAACCAAGAAATGAAACAACACTAAAAACACAGGGAGAGTCTAGTGGTTTCAAGACTTCTTGGGTTGAGCCTCAGATCTTTGTCTTGCAAAGTCTAAGCCTCAAAGGCTACATCTCCATTTCCTCATCTGGAACCCAGGGAATCGCCTCATATGGCTCATGTGAGGTTCAGGGAGCTAATACGTGCAAAAGGCATAGGAAGTACTCACTAAGTGCAAGTCCAAACTAGTATGAATAAATACATAAATAAATAGACACCTTCCCATCTTTATAATCTGACACCGGAGCTAAAATATAGCGTCAGCATCCTTAGGGAGTCTCAGAGTCTATTAAACTATAAAAGATAATGTATCTGAAATAATCATATGCAATATTGTGCATATACTATGTGTCAGATTACACCTTAGGTACTAGAGCTAGACCAAGCACCAATAGAGAACCATGTTGTAGATTCCACGTTATGCATATATAAAGTAAAATATAAATAGATGGTGTTTACAAGGCTGATAGTTATCACTTGTCTCATCCATTGAGTGCTTCTCTGATTATTTCCTAGATTTTTCTTCCTGCACTGTCTGTTTTAGACTTGTTTTGCTTATTTTTGAACTATTTGTTTGGTTCCAAGTTTCAAGAGGAGACCAAAGCTTAGAGAGGTTAAGGAACTTTTCAAAGGTCTCTACTGACAAAACTGGAACTCAGACCCAGGCCAGTACGATCCCAGAGCTGGAGCTCTTCTTCCTGGTCTTGCCTGGCTCTTACCAACTGCATGCCAGTAAATTTACATATTTCAAACAATTTAGAATGGGTTCCATTAAATACAGACTACACCATTCATAACCAGGAGTGTTCCGAGTTAGAACGTTATCACCTAAACACACTGTCTTTAGGCCAAAACGGCCTACAGGTTATACAAAGGTGAACTAGGGCCTGAGGGGAAGGGTCCAAGAAAACACTAGAAGCACAAGTGCAGAGTCCTGTGTGTGAAAGACACGTCTTTCCATGGAAGCTGCGAGGAGTGGCCTGTCAGACACTGGAAATCAAAGCGACGAGACTTAAATAATCTGGGAGTATCAGAACCAGGGACTTCAAAGCCTTGTGTTTATCTCGGGGTTGCTTAGAGGAGAAGGCTTCACCAAAGGGGACCGGTAGGGCCTGAAGTTTCTCTGAGCACGTGTGTGCATGCGCGTGCGCACACACACACACTCATAACCACATGCGCACCCTCCTTCCTCCCCAGACTGTGACCCCAAGAATCCCCTTTGCGTTGTCCTAACCCTTGTTCTGATCGTGTCTTCCTCCCCACTGACTTTGGCAAATATAAAACACTCAGTAACATCTGTGCCCACTAATGCTGAATGAAGGTCACAATTATATAATTTAAGTTAAACAGTGGTTATAGGGAGGTAATTATACAGAGATTTAAATTCAAGTAAAACTTTCACTGGCAATAAATCTCTTCTGTTTTCCTTTGGAGAAAAGACTCCGGAGCTCTTAATGAAACATGGGTTGTGGTGCTTGTCAACTCTGCCTACCTCTACCAGATCGATATTCTAAACCCACCAGTTCTTTTGGTTAATTTCCTGTTCATTTATGTCAGGACTTTGCCCAGGCTTTCTGGTCTACCACTTGATGTTGTTCATTTTCAGGCCCTAGGTTCTTTCTACATTGTGTTCTATTATCACACAGAAGTACGGATGTCCTTTGTCTCCCTCCCAGTGTATCACTGGATTGGATTCCTCACTGGAAACAGTACCAAGCAAGTTCCCATCTCAGAACTTCACGGAGTTAGACTTCAGCCACTGCTATTTTTTTTCAGTGTTGTACAAAGTTTTAAGTATGAAGAAATGAGAGACAAACCGGTGATTCTGAGTTTGCTGACATTGTCTCCAAGCAGAGCAAAGCGAATCTTAAAGCCGACGTATTTTCTTAACACAGACAGATAATTTGGTTACATACACTAGGGCGAATAGTGGGCCAAAAGGAAAATAAACAAAAGCTGTGTGCCTGCTATCCTATATAACACATCTGAATAGGAAAATAAACAACCAAGGGAGATTTTTGTCTTGGGGAGAAGTACTTCTAATATGGTATTTGAGGACCTGCTGAAAAGCTGCAGCACACGTAGGGAGAGCTCAGTACATGCAGGTTTCACTTGAGTGCAGCTGAGGGTAGGGGGAGCCCGCTGAGGGGAGGCCGGTTTGGCCTCCGGGGAGGACAGGCCTCTGTTCTGCTCTTACACTTTCCCCGAGCCCTTGGGTCTGGTCCTGTCCTCGAGTCTCCTTATGGCTCTTCCTAGTGCAAGTCACACAAGAGCCACGAGTGCAGCCCAGCTCCACCGCTGCAGGGCTGGGGGATCTAGCGCCCACCAGGCAGTCCAAGTCCAAGTTTCCTAACCCAGTCAGTGAGGGGAATGTAAGAATCTACCTCCCAAGCTTTGCTTGAAGATTATACACAACACTGCATATCCTTCGCTTAGCCTAGTGTTTGGCATAAAAAGGTAATAAAAGCAACTTTAGACACGATGTATTTTAATTTTAATCCACCTTCCCAGGTTGATCACTCTGGTTTTGATTACATCGCTCTTCTCTTTACTTGTAATAGTGCCTGCTATCCTATTATTTATTGTCTTAGGAAATTTATCATTTTGCAATGCAGTATTTTTATGGATATAACTGCTGAACTGGATAGAGAAGAAACAACAAAATGTCTCCAACGATTGTAAAGAAGGTACACTTCAAAGGACATGTTTCTTTATCGTCACTGACTGGGTTAACGGATTGCTTCATTCAGTCAGTAACCGTGCCCTGAGTATCTGCTTTCCACACACAAGAGATGAAGCAGAAAGATACTGACTTGATGGAAAGAATAAGATGTGCATCGGGCCAGAGATTTAGCTCAGTGGTTCTGGTGCCTGCCTCACAAGAGCAAGGTCCTGAGGTTGATCCTGGTAACTACATACAACAATGCTGGGCGTGGTGACTCACGCCCACCAGCCATCAATACCACATACCACAGTGCAGGCATGATGGCTCACGCCTGTAATCCCAGCACTCGGGAGGCAGAGGCAGGAGGATTGCTGAGTTCCAGGCTCGCCTGGGCTCCATAGTGAGCTCAGGGCCAGCCTGAACTACAAAGCGAGACTCTGTCTCAAAAAAACCCCCAAAAAACAAAAGAAAGATGTACATTATTTACTATGATGCTGTGAAAACTGTTAAGTCTGTATACAGGAAAGGTACAACAATGGTTCAGAAGATAGCAAACACTCACCGAAAGTCTTTCTGGAGGACAAAGGGCAGGTGCTTTGAGTTGACAGAGAACAGGTGAGAAGGGGGTGGTGAGTGACAGAGGGCTTGTTCCAAATCAAGAGACATGGATGAAGTCAAGGCTGGCTGGAGAGGCCTTGTTCCCGCAGCGAACAGTAAGGGAAAAGTAGCTCAGATGGGGACATCTAGAACTTCTCTTCAAATTTTGCTTGACCCCCTTGGGCTTCTTTTTAATTAACACACCTATGACCTCTGAGGCCTCAGCCAATGCTTTCGCTATCCAGCTGCTTTTAATGCCTTTTAGATGTGGGACTTCAATTTAGACTAGGTCCTCTCTGTATTCATTGTCCGACAAATTACACTCCTGCTGCTGTTCTGCCCTTCTACCTCCTGCTTTGCAAAGTGACTTCCATCTCTTGAGAGGTTCCTGCTGACACAACACTGTGAAATGATAGGAATTTGGAGGGCTTTGTTCTCCCAATGATTTAAGCTGATAAATATCTCAGCGGTAAAATTTACAGTAGCAGCTAAGGTACACCAGCCAAACTGCTGTTCTTTATTAGGGAAAGTTGGACAGCTTCTGTGAAAGATAACCAGAACCGAAATTAAACATTAAAATAATGGTCACTACCAGCTCAGCCCAGTTCCGTCCAGATTCCACAAGCTACAGGCAGGCCATCCAAAGGGCATCTTGAAGCCCCTGAAGATATTTTACTAAATCATCCCAGAACGGGGAATATCAATTTGGCTTGTGATTTCTGTAGGCCAGAGAGGACTCTGGTGATTTCTGTTAACTTATATGCAATCTGAAACGGACAGTCGAACTGCTTCATAAATTATCTCAGCTGTGCCTTTAGCTGGGCTGTCTCCTGACTTCCCTTTGAGCTCCTGAGGCTCAGTTCACTAACAGCTTCTCTGCACCCGGTAAGCAGAAACGATCCCCAGGCTCAAGTTGAACGAAAAGAACACAGTGTCAGATTGACGAGTCTAGTTTATATTCCCGTGAATGATAGTTACCAAAGCAGACACACGGCAGCACAGGGAGGAAGCTGAGATCTGTCCCAAATGCGTGCTCTGCCCCCGCCCAGATGTCCGGCTTGTTCCCTGCACCTGCACACTCTGTCCTCTCAGGTCCTCATTTCTGTCTAAGCCAGAAAACGGCCTCCAACTAGGCAGAGCATGAACCCAGGTCCTTCCCTACTTCTGTCTTCCCGGTTGTGCAGCGCTCACTTACCTAGGTAACTGGCAGTTCACTGATTCCTCTTTCTGTCTCTACCCTTGCCCTCCCTTTCTGTCCAGAAAGGTACACAGTGGAAGATGTTTCGAAGACACTCTCTTGTTTCAACACCTTGTGTGAATATTCCTCATTGTCCCAAGAACGACGACTGTCTTAAGTGCTGCGGCTTAAACCCAGGCAGCACTGAGCTATACCCCCACACACATCTCTTTATGCTGAGGCAGCCTCTCACTAAGCTGTCAAGGCTGGCCTTGAACTTGTGAGCCTCCCGCCTCAGTCTCCAGGGAGAGGAGGTTAGAGCCAAAGTACCGCCTTGCCCATATTAAGGAGAAACTTCTTAGCACTGGGTATAAGACCAAAGTTCAGCTGATTTTTTCCTTTCAGATTTATGCTGCATAAATGTTGTCCGCTGACCTTTCCTGAGTCTGCTCTGTGCTGGAAAGTTGATAAACATGGACAACTTAACGGCCAGAAGAGGAAGTCAGAGGGGCAGTCCGGAGGATCTTGGATTTTAGGGGACCGTGGCTGCTTCTTTCTAATGTTCCCTATTATTAAAAATCTCCTCAAATTATTTAGAGTTTATCTGGTGTTATCTTCCAAGACTGCACTCTCTGACCAATCTCCAGTTTATATCTTAATGTGTAATTATCTTAACCAGTGCTGAGGCAGATGTGTTTGCTGTCTCTGGGGCTCTGAAGCTATAGCTCCTTCTGCCTCGTCACTCACCCAGGGCTGTGACACAACCTTCTTACCAGCTTGGGACATGTGTTCTACCCTGTGGTGTGTGTTAGACACTGATGTGTCATATTTTAGTCATTACAGTCAGAGACCTGAAATTTCAAACTGATTTTTAATAAATTAA
Source organism: Thryonomys swinderianus (assembly GCA_004025085.1). NCBI lineage: Eukaryota > Metazoa > Chordata > Mammalia > Rodentia > Thryonomyidae > Thryonomys > Thryonomys swinderianus. The sequence goes on from PVIC010011377.1 coordinate 33,526, forward strand.
TATCACTCAAGGTTGTGTCTATAATAGCTTCCTTCATATACTGGTCTTTTGATTGAGAACGAAAGGAATGCATGAGGTTTTCACGTGCTCATGGACCTATAAAACGCACAAGTCAGCTCTCTTATGTAACCTGTAAATGTCCACCACGAGAGCTGCAGGGAAACGTGACCGTCTATTTCATCATTTGTAAAAGGCAAGTCTTTTCATACATTGACATCTCTGAATTAAGGGTTGATTTCACAATTGGTGTTTCAACTTCTATCAGGCAATCTTTTTAAAAAAGTGGAACATAAAAGAATACTTCATGTTACATGTCCTGCATTTTAGATTCAAAATTAATGACTCCAGGACTCTCAAATTCCTCCAACTATCAAATTTCTCCCTATTCAGACTCACTGCTCCTTACATCATTTTTAAAGTTATACTCATCTTCTCCTTCTAGTTTTTCCCATTAAAAACTCATTTTTAAAAACAATCGACTGCCTAGATTGTGCCAGATATCAGACTCTTGTAAAGCAGTTCTCTGTATAAAGCAGGCCTTGCATTCAGTCCAGAATAACTGTAGATCTTTCACCGTAGAAAATACAGCTGGTACTGGCCAGGCAAGAGCCTCTGAGAACCGGGCAACTCCAAAGGGGGTGGGTGCTTTAGGAAGGAGACGCCCTCTCCGAGTGAAAGACTCACGCGCGCTCGGCTCCAGCCTAATGAAGCTGCGGCACAGCCGGAAACGCGCCCACGGCCAGGCACTAGCTGGCAGCCGCCGGGACAGGCGCAGGCGCAGAGAATCCCAGCGGGGCGCAGGCCTGGGCGGGGGAGGGGCGGTCTCGTGCCCACCGCGGCGCGCGCGGACCTGGGAAACGATGGCGTGGGGTGGATGCTCACTACACAGCTATGCGACGAGGGGCCACACCAAGTCAAGTAAAATCAGATTAAAACAGCGCGAACGAGTGGCGCTGACGCACAGTGGAAACCCCGCAGGTCCGCTGATTTATGGGGTGGGGGTGGGGCAGGCAGAAGGCGGGTCTCCCTGGTCTTGCCTTGGCAGTAGAGGCAGATGGGAATCACATTAAGTATTGTGCATTTCGTGCTCGCTTCGGCAGCACATATACTAAAAAAATTATTATGCATTTATTAGTATTAACACATTTAAACCTCTTAGTCATGTCATAAGGGAGTAACTATTAGTATTTCAGTTTTACTACCGAGGAGACTGATACAGAGAAGTCAAGTACCTCCCTAAAGGCTTCACAGCTTGGGACAGACTCAGTATTTGAACACATGGAGGCTGCGCAGTGGCCCCTGCACCACACTGCCTCTTTCTCCACTCAGCTGGTGCTGTTTTTACAGCCAGGTTCCTTGAGGCCAGAAGTCTGTGGTCTGACCCTTACATGAGCGAAGATAAAGCCCAGTTCTAAGATTGCAAGAAGGTGTTCGTAGGTAGGGAAGGTACCGGCGCCCACCCTGAATTTGACATGGATGCCGTCCAGGTTTGCGGACAGAACCTTCAAAATGGCGACTAAAAACTGTGTGATCCACTACACATGGCATTAAGGTGACACCTCTTCTCCATTCTTAACTCCAACTCTAGAGGGAACTTAAGCAGGGAAAAATGTGTGGACTGCCTTTGTTCTTTTATTCATGATAACACTGCAGATACTCATCTTAAGGAACGCTCTAAGGGACCTTTCAAAGTTTCATAGCATTCTAGTTCTTATATCAGAGTGTTTAAAACAGTTTTATTTATTTATTTTTTTTTGAGACAGGGTCTCGCTTTGTAGTTCAGGCTGGCCCTGAGCTCACTATGTAGCCCAGGCAAGCCTGGAACTCAGCAATCCTCCTGCCTCTGCCTCCCAAGTGCTGGGATTACAGGTGTGAGCCACCACGCCCAGCATTGCATGTGGTTACCAGGCATTGAACTCAGGACCTTGCGCTTGCAAGGCAGGCGCCGGAACCACTGAACTAAATCTCGGGCCCTTTAAAACAATTTTTTAAAAAATTGTTTTGTCAGGGCCAGAGGGTTAGCTCAGTGGTTCTGGCGCCTGCCTTGCAAGCGCAAGGTCCTGGGTTCAATCCCCGGTAACCACATACAATGCTGGGCATGGAGACTCACGTCCACCAGCAATCAATACCACATACCGCAGTGCTGGGCGTGGTGGCTCATGCCTGTCATCCCAGCACTCGGGAGGCAGAGGCAGGAGGATTGCTGAGTTTGAGGCTTGCCTGGATTACATAGTGAGCTCAGAGCCAGCCTAAACTACAAAGTGAGACCCTGTCTCACCAAAAAAAAAAAAAAAAAATTGTTTTATCAGACTCTTTTTTGTTCAAAAATTCAAAGCTTAATGGGGCATCGAATCAAATGCAAACACTATTTGTATCTTATTACTGTTATTCAGAGGAATACACTCAAACACTTATAGTCATTTGTTCTGCTTTCAAAGCTTTACCCTTTCAACTTTCAAACCATCAATGTATTTTAAGTCATAGTTATGACTTACATAGGTGCCTTGTACACATATAAGAAAATGGCTCTTGATTTGGGCTTAACAGAAATCATAAAAATGTCTATTTGTGCACCACAGACTGTATCTGACCCTGTTATCCATCATTAACAACATGCCCCCTTTTTAACAGATTAAAATGAATTTTGTACATATAGCTTTCAAAGTTAGCATGTAGACAGATGCCTCAAACAAACAGGACACTCAGACTGTGTGTTAGTTTTGGGGAGTGCTTCGGAGTCATTATAACCAATGTTTTTACACACTATTATCTCTTAGAATCTTTTCTTACATGTATTTCCATGTACTGTCTTTTATGAATTAACATTACTATTCATCAATAATAAAAACAATCGCCAGGCATGGTGGCTCACGCCTGTCATCCCAGCACTCGGGAGGCAGAGACAGGAGGATTGCTGAGTTCGAGGCTTGCCTGGGCTACATGGTGAGCTCAGGGCCAGCCTGAACTACAAAGCGAGACCCTGTCTCAGAAAAAAAAAGAAAAAAATACTAAAAACAATCACATTTCCACCTGCCACAGATAATTTTTTGAAACACTTCCTTTGTGCCCGATGCAATTTTAGTTGCTGATAATACGAAGTTAGTCAAGGTTCTTGCTCTTACGGAGCTTATTTTTTACTGGGGGGAGGAAGACTATGAAACCAATGAACAGATCACTATATACCATGGTAAATGTTATGAAGAAATCAAAACAGCCTGTCATTTACTAAGAAAAGTACTAGTTAAAAGCAAGGATGCTTAAGCCAGATCAGTTTGAATTGTTTTTCTGTGGCATGGTCTTTGATTTCTATGTCTTAGTTTTTTCACCTTTAAAGTGGGCACAACTGTAGTCTCTATCTTACAAGCTTTTAGGGCTGATGTGAGTTGAATATATGGAATATATACAATATATGGCATATATTAGTACCTGCAACATCAGCTTTCATTATTTTAACAATGAATGTTTTCTGCAGACTAAGAATTTGATTATAACTTATTAAAACGAATTCTATAAAGTAAGTATTACTAACCCCTTTTCAAGAATAAGAATTCTGAAGCATAGAGGCTAAATGACTTTCACAAGGTCATGCAGCTAGAAAGTAGCAGATGCGCTGTTTTTAACACTTGCTTTATTCTTACACATCTATCTGTCTTCCTAAAACACTAAGATTTATTCTTTCTCAAATACTTCCCAGTGGCTCATTAGTTAAGCCTATTACACCCATGATGTCACATTTGTGACTAGAAAGATAATGCAAATTTATTGACAAAAACGTCACATTTTTCTTGGGTCTTTTGTGGATACATTTTTTCCCCTTTTATACAAGTCTTTATTTTTTGCTGCTCCCTAAATTCAGCCTGTTCATTCCATTAGCAACGCACTTGATACATCTGATGCTATTTTACTCAAACAAGATGAGTCGATCACCAGCCAAGGATGGTCTCTCTTCAGAGCTGATGCAGCTTCCTGCCGTGACTGTACCTTCCACATTAGATGCTTCAGAGCCGGCAGCTTTAGCAGGTAGCCATTTGCGATGCTCCAGATTGCTCAGGCACTTAGTTGAAATTTAAAATTGCAACTACTTTTCTTTTCATGACCTTTCAGATGTCTTTCTCCTCTTCCTAATCACAGTTCCATTTAGCCCAAATGACATTCAGCAATCCGCACTTCAGTGGTAATCTGCTTTCTTTTTACATCCATTTTTAAACCCTAATCACTACCCTTTTCCTTCAACTGCTCAGGCACTTGGTGAGTATTTTATGAAGCAATACCTTGCCAGATTTAAAAGGGCTCTCTTAGGGCAAAGGGGAATTCTGAAGCTCCAGGGCTTCGCAGGACAATGTGGCTCAGCAGATCTTGAGACTTTGCATATGTAAGTTTAACGAGGCTTTCAAGGCAAAGAGCTATAAAATCCATGAATTTAGATGACATTAGTGGTATGACCAAGGTGTCCTCTTTTCTAAGGTAGGGGGTGGCTGAACTCTGGCTTCTGGCCCCTCTGAAATGCGGTGTTGCCAATGGGCACCAGCATCACGCAGGCTACTGTTACAATTTTGTCTCTACTACTTAATGACCACGTAATTCCTTTGTCATTTATTTCCTCTTCTGTAGGATAGAGATTACCACATTTACTTTGTGGGAAAACATGGCCAAACATATATAAATATTTTAAAATTCTAGGCACCACAATTATGATGATAATTATTAGTTGCTAACTGCTCCCTCTCCACATTCACTTGGGATTGTTCACCATCTTTGAATCTAGTTCATTCGGGAACATGGGACTGCTCACGGTGGCACACAGCGGGAGCGCCGATGTCTCTCTTCAACTGTTTCCTATTCAACATTTTTTAAAGTACTGGCGCTCAAACCTTCAATGACACATTTACTGACTGCTTATTCAAGTCACAGCCTTCCGCCACGAAGATCCCTCTCTGCAGAGGGCTGGACATTTATTTACCTTAAGTCTAAGACCGAGAGAAAAATACAACCAAACGTGGTACTGGGAAAGCAAAGCAAGCAGCGCTGTCTATTGGAGCAGACAAGATAAGGTTTCTAGCGATGTCTCTCCCTTGCTCTTTGAAAAAGTTTGTCCAGTGGGTCACGGAAGAAGAGCAGTCGGAGCAGAAGAGTAATAACTGCTAAGTGTCAGAAAATGAAACATTACCACGTGTCAGATGAGTGACAGTGATTGGCCATCGTTTGAATATAATGTACATGAAGAGGAGAGGCTGCGGAAGGAGGCAAGCACTCGCGGTGAGGGTCTAGGTGACCAGGGTGTAAGACAACTGTACCTGACATGATAAATGTTTGATGAGTGCCTTCAATTTTTCTAAAGATCAGTTCTTATTTTAAAAAGTAAGATATTTTATATTTTTATGGTCAGACATATTTGTGTTTCTTTTATTATTTGTTCTATAGTCTCAGGCTCTCTGTAGATTTTTTTTTTTTTTTGGTTCATGAGAAAGATAAAAGTATAGAACTGCAACTAGAAAGCACAAAATCTATGAGAGAAACTGCATTGATGTACATTTAACATTTCAATATCAAGCACCGCAAAATGAATAAACAAGAAAATCCACTTTCTCGACTTGTGACAACATTAAATATTCATGTATCTGCAGTCTACTGACAATATCTTCTTTTGAATCTCTTATAAGGAGGGGAAAATATGTTTCTAACAGTAAATAGAAGTGTACAAGCTGAAAACATTTGATTTTCTTCAGTAATTTTCTCTGCATGTTGTCCCGCCATTGAGCTTCCAACCTTCAAAAATCTTCACAGCTTAGGTTTTGATGACTGTCATGCAGACACACTCATTATTTCTCACCAATAATTTTTCTAAGCAACTATTTGCAATTTGATAGGTAATTGTACTTCTTCTAGAATGCCTGGTATGTGTATTCTTGCTCATTACTAAGTATGTAACAGTGGGGGATTGTCATTAAAACTTCATTCTTCCTTCTGTTTACAGAAAAAAAATCTCCTATAAGGAATGATATCCATTTCTGAGAAACTCAAGTAGTCATAAGAAAATAATAATATCAAAAATCTGCATAAAATGGGAGGGGTTATTTATATTACTAAGAAACCCATCACTTATAATCAAGAGGAATTTATATACCATTGTATAATAAAGGAGGATTATAGATATCTTAATAGAAAGATATCTGTTATTTGAAACTAGTTAACTCTTGCTCCTATTTCCGAAGAAATAGAATGATTTTAACCTTGATTTCATATCCCTCTGGAATTCCTAACCTCTTTAAAAAATACTGTTACAATTTTTTCTTTAGAAAACCACGCCAGTTAATGAAGAACAATTAAATGGAGATTTCTTTTGGAGCTCGTGATCCCCTGGCAATTTATAGCACACTGGGTATTATAATTATCACGCTGAAATAAAATCTTAACGTTTATATAATTATTTCTGATTTTGCAAAGTACCCTAAGGTGTGAGAACCAATGGCAGTGATAAACCAGTCGACTAAGTCTGAGGGTCTTTAGGAAGAAAATATTTGTTTGATTAATTTTTTGCTTCCAATAAACCAAACAACTAAAGGGAGAGTAGGAATGTCTTTGCCTGTCCATGGCAGGCGGCCATGTCAGAACCACTGATTCCAACACACATCCTCCTCGGAGAGACCTATTTTTTCAGCACTAGAGACCAGTCTGTTCCTCCCAGGGCTACGGGTGAGACCCAGGGCCTTGAACAGCCCGGGCAGTACCCTACTAACCGGCTACCCCTAGCACCAAAGGTCAACGATCAGAGTTCGGGGCGGGGGGATGAGCTTATTCTGCCGCCACAGTTCAAAGAGAAACAACAACATCAAGTTAGTCTACACACTCATTTCCTCATCCCCCAGCTATTTAGGCTCTGCTCTAGGCATCGAGAACAAAGCAGGGCACACAAGACTCGATGCTCTCAGGAGAGTACTCTCAGGAAAATGAGCTGAGCTTATGGCTTTAGTCCCCTGTCACTTAAGTACCTTAATTTCCAGTTTTCAATGCCACCGTTCTGTTGGTGGAATCCTCCCATCGCATCCTGTGTCTAAGATCAGGCAGAGAAACAAAACTAGCTGTGACGAGCAGGGGAAGGCCCGGGGTCCGGGGTCTCCCGAGCCCGCCCCTGCTACCGCACCCCCCTCCCTCAGGGAGCCCAACGCTCTGGACAGGGCTGTCCGACGCTTCCACACCGTGCGTGAAACTCTCATGTCCACGCCTCCTGGCACTGCCGGCTTTCTTCTCCCCCCGGGTTTGCTATTCTCTCTCCACGTCCTATCCCACGACAGGCTTTTGAATAATCATCATAATAATGAAAGCTACCACACCCTGCTATCTGTTCCTGAGGAACTGTGCTTAGCATGGCGCACGCACTCCCTCTCATCTCCAAGGTCATCCTTCCAGATGAGTGTGATCCCACATTTTCTAGCGTTTTATAGACAAAGCGTGAGATTGTAAGAGGTGGAGTCATTTGTCAGGAGCTACACATTGTTAACAGGAGCTGGATTTGAACCGTGGGCATCTTTCGGTTGGAACATTTCACCGTTACTGCTTCCCAGCCCCTGAAGCTCTTTGGCGCTTGCAAGGACGCCTCTGAGTGCAGCTGGAAGGTCGGCCTGGAGCCAAGAAGAGCACAGTTCCTGCTCAGACAGGCTCGTGGCTGAGGGTACTACAGCAGCTCACCTTCAGAGTCAGCCTAACATTCCAAACACGCCACATCCGTTTTCCTCAATTTCTCCAACCACTTTGAAAAGCCTAGTTATCTCTACTGCAGGTAAAATTATCCCTACTAAGGTGTTGGAAAACTGTCACTATGTAAGGATTCATGGAAAATGAGCAGGGAGCCCTTTGCTTACTTTTTTTTTTTTGACAGGGTTTTGTTTTGTAGTTCAGCTGGCCCTGAACTCACTAAGTAGCCCAGACTAGCCTCACACTCAAAGCAATTCTCCTGCCTCTGCCTCCTGAGTGCTGGGATGACAGGTGTGAGCCACCATGCCCAACACTGTGGTATGTGATACCAGGGATTGAACTCGGGACCTTGAGCTTGCCAGGCAGACCCTGGAACCACTAAGCTAAATCCCCCTCTGCTTA
>PVIC010011378.1:0-17516 GCA_004025085.1 Thryonomys swinderianus
CGAGAGATGCAGATAAAAACAATACTGACATTTCATCTCACTCCACAAATAATGGCTGTTAACAACAAATGCTGGTGGGGCTGTGGGGAGAAAGGAACCCTTTTCCACTGATGGTGGAAACATAGACTGTTGCAACCACTGTGTAAATCAGTGTGGAAATTACTCAGAAAAGTAGGATTGGAGTTCCCACCTGACCCTGGTATTTCCCAGCTAGGGATACACATAAAAGAGTTAAAAGCATCATACCACAGTGACATATGTGCACCAATGTTTATAACAGCTCAGTCTGTAATAGCGAAATATTGGGAACATGCCCACTGCTCATCAAGTGAAGACTGGAGAAAGAAGATATTTTTAAAAAACAAAATGTATTATTCAGTCATATGGAATGATAAATTAAGTCATTTAAACTCAATTGGATGTACCTTGAGCACATACTCATAAGTGAAATAAATAGGACACAGATATGTAAAAATCATACTGTTTCTCTAGTATGAGAAATCGAAGATGTGAGTTCTAGAATGCATGGTAGATATTGTGAAATAGTAAATATTCAAACCAAAAATGGGATTTAGGGGTAAGCAATGAGGGGAAAGAATAAATGTGATGGTAAAAAAGGAAACAAATCTTATTTATATGGGGCAGGGAGTTGCAGGGTGGGTAGGAGAATGGGAAAAATGAGAATTAATTCATATTGTATCCTGGTACAAATTCTTAAAGTTGAGTGTGATTGTGTGTGTGTGTGTGTGTGTGTGTATATATATATATATATATATATATATATATATATATATATATATATATATAATGTACTGATAACAATTCAAATTTTAAAAAAGAAAAAAAAGTCCTAGTAGACTATTATAACTAAAGTGATTAGGTAGAGTTTCAACTGCTGATCTCTTCACCCTAGCTGGGCTTGTTTTAGATAGAAGAAAAGGCATTTATTGAACCTAGCAATACTTCACCATATGGTGAAAATATTTCAGCTTTCTTTGGTGTCTGCTAGTTTTACATTGAAATGTTTGTCTTGCATCTATGAAAAATTAGAACAACAACCAAAAATTCAGATGTGGTTTGCAAATTGATTGTGTCATTAAAGAAATTATTAGCACTCTATTGTCACTTTCAGCAGTGCTCTTACTATAAATTTCCCCAAAAGCTGTGTCTCTAGAATCAGAAATATTAACAATATAATCTGTCATTTTGTAATTATCAGAGTTATTTTTCAAGGATCTAATCAGAACACTCTTTAATGTTAGAAACAAGGGCCTTGGGGTGCAAAATGTAGATGGACTAATAGTATCACAAAGACTCCCAGTGGTCAGAAAAAGTGTTCAGTGTCTCTTGATTTGTTTATTCTACATCTGCTGCTTAGCTCCTCTACTTAGCCATATCATCATTAACATAATAGCTTTATTAAAGAAGTGGATCTGGTGAGTGAATGGAAACTATGTATAATGGCCAAGTATCCCTCCATTCAAGTTTGATGGAGCTATTGTCATCATTTAGTTCTCTACTCCTCATAAGGACATCTGGAGACACACCTAAAGTTTACCGAATTTAAACTCACAAGTACTTTCCATCAGTTTGTGTTCTGTGCTCATACTTTAGCAGTCATGCATAGTATATGAGGGCAAGGGTCATAAAAACTGCTCCGTAATTTCATGAAAATATAACTGAAATATAAATCATATTTTAGTATTCTAAAATATGTAAACGGTTATGCTTGTGGATGTGAAATACCTTGTGCTCATGTCAGGTTACTTTCCCTGCCTGTGAGAAAAGATGAAAGGGTGAACAAATAAAGTTAAACATTCATATGTGTAAAATCTTTTAAATTATTAGAAAGGAATGAGGACAGAACAATGCACTAGGTTAAGCATAATTATCTCACAAACATTATCTAATCATGATGGAATACTGTGTTACTCTGAACAAGACCGTGGACAGATTCTTTCTTAATGATATAGTTTAGTCACCTTCCTGGTAAAAATTGCCATCCACAGTCAAATTCTTAATCAGTTTTTATAGAAACTTGAAAGGAATTCTCACTGTCTGAAGAAAACTAACCACTCACCCAGTCAGACGGATGAATTAACATTTGAAAAATCTCTAATTAGCATTAATTTTGCTTTCATGATTGTATAACAATTGTCTTTTCTTTTAAAATTTCTATGAAGTGAAATTCTTCCAAGTAGTACTCTATAAATTTCTTCCTTAAGAAATTAAAACTAGAATTTAAAGTAGACATAATTGAAACTACTTTGAAGAAAATATTTTACTTGATGAATTAAAATCATTTAAATAGATTAAGTTCTCCATAGCATAGAAAATCAAATCAGAGTAATATGAAAAATTATCCATAAGGTTAAATTGAAGAGTATGTGAAATTTCACTTAAGTATATTTACATTTCCATTAATCTATATTTAAGAATATTAGACATTATTGTTAGTATCTACTTGATCCACTGTACATTAATATTCTGTTAGACACATATATGTAATATGGAAATATTTCATTTGTATATGGATATTTCATGTATAGTTATATATATATAAAACTATGTATGTGTCCAATATATCTCTACAGAATAATTTCTATTCTATTTGCATTATATATTGGTGCATTTATCATCTTAACTAGAAAAATTAGGCTAGTGCCTACTTCTATCATTTAACCAATTAATAGTCTTTATAGGCCACTGTTCTCTCTCTTGCACTGTGGCAACCCTCATGCTGTAAGGTCCTCCTTTCCTAATTTATTTGGTTCAAATTCACTCTTCAGAGCCTGTTTCTTTTCTGTCTAGTCTTGACCAGTTTTTTCTTAGGACAGAAAGAATCTAGGAACCACTTCCAGAACAATAGAACATCATCTCAAAACCTACGAACATATTTCTCTTAATCAGACCAGAAGGTAAATAAGGTCCCTTGAGAACATCTGTTGTTTGTTTTTCAATCTCTAAAATGCCACAGAGTTTGTTTTTTCTTTCCCTGTGCCTCTCCTACAGGTTGGAGAACTCAAGAGACTTCTGATGGCACAGGAACTGTTTCTTGCTACATGTAGGAGGGGGACAGGAATCATGAGCTCTGTGTTCTTCCCCCAACTGTAGGAGGCCTGCTTCAGGCTTATCACCTTTTTAATTATTCTTCCATTTTTAATCACTCATTGTGGATGTAAGGAAAGCAGATAGGCTCTCATTAATTCAGTTGCAGAATGGATAGATGATTTAGCTACTATGTGTGCAACCTAGATTTTCGTGTGCTTCTTTCACATCATGTATTAATTCTCTGTGGTACTTTGCTCAGCTTTCTTACTCTTTTGGAGAAAATAGACGTTGGTAACTTGATGTCCTACCTGAGTATTGCCTATCCGAGTTTACAAGGTTTTAAGCTTAAAGTCCCATCCTCACTTTTCCCCTAGATGCCTTTTTATTTTTTATTTTTCAAGACACTTAAACAGAGACGTAACATTGAAAGACTTTTTACACTTCCTATGAATGCAGAACACCTACTGGCCCTGGCATCATTACATATAGTGTAAAGAAAGCAGCCAATATTTGACTTGCTCACTTCACTGAAGCAATTTTAAGTGAGACATTGGTTCTCATTTCATATAAAAATGATACCATCATAAATGCTGATGCTGGTTAGGAAAGTGTCTACCTATTGAATGCTGAGAAAGCTGACTAGAGCCTAAGGCATCAAGCAAACAGTCCGGAGCAACAAGGTAGGGAGTTTCCATCTAGCAACTGGTTGTCACAGGCATTGATGTGAGGCCCCAAATGACTCCAAACGTGCTTGCTCCAATGACAAGAGCACCAAAGCGCTCATTTACAATCATCAAGAGATTTTAAACTGTATTTTTCTTCTGTCAGCTACTCACAAACCTGGAGAGGGAAATCACCAACATTTCAACAGTAAATTTTTCAGTGTTACTGCATGTGTTTGTGTGGCATTCTGGCCAGTGTACATAATGCTAATGTGGCATGTTTTAGAAACTCCTAACTGTGTGAATGCAGATTACCTAGAATGAGAAAAATCCTCTTTTTATGTTATCATTGTATTTAGTGAAAGGTAAAGTATTACACAAACAAGACTCTTCCCCCACACTTAAAAATCTTGATTAAGGCCAGGCGTGGTGGCTCACGCCTGTAATCCCAGCACTCGGGAGGCAGAGACAGGTGGGCTGCTGAGTTCGAGGCTTGCCTGGGCTCCATAGTGAGCTCAGAGCCAGCCTGAACTACAAAGTGAGACCCTGTCTCAAAAAAAAAAAAAAAACTTGATTAAGTCACTTTCATATAAACTTTGTAGTAACCTTGTTGGTCATAAGGAAGCTATTATTTGTAATTTCAACTCATATAATGAAAAGTTATACTTAAACACTTGAATTTTGATGAACTGAGAATTTGATGGCCTCAAATTAAAATTTTGTTGTTTTTTTAAATTTTGGATGATAGTATAACATTTTATGTATTAGAAAAAGTTGATAAATTTGAAAAAAACTATGCATAGATATATAAAGATATTTGATATCCACTTTTTCCAGATAATCTTCCATGGATATACCTATCTGTTCTCCACATCTGTGTGGGCCTACCATATCTAATTAATTTAATAGGAATTTCTAATTTAGGGATACAAATTATTTTCCTAATTTCTATAGACATTTGCGATGGTGATACCAAAACAATCTTTTTCAGTTCTTCAACATAAATTTTGAAGTCCTACATTTCAAATAATAAAGTACAAAGAATAAATAATATCATTTTAACATACTAATGGAAAGTAAAGAAATATAAAAATGGTCATTTAATTAATTAATGATGAAGCCAGCAAGTTTTTATGAACTTAAAGCCATTCAAAATCCATTTAAGCAACATGGACATAAATAGCATGAATCCACTGCTAGATTTGAAAGAATGCTTGATACTAGCTGTCTGGGCCACGCGTTGAAAAGCAATCCTTTGTGTTTCTAACAGCAAAATCTAGACATCAGCTTCACTAAGTCTGAGATCTTTAATAGAGTTAGCAATTAACTGGAGTAAAAATACATGTGTATAATCCTAGATAACCTCACCCATTTTATGTCCTCCCTATGATACTGAAATAACTTGCTACTCATCTTTCTGTACTATTTTTAAGACTTGGATCTTTTTTCACTAACAATGATAAAGACACTGATAATTAGAAAAGGTGTGATTCATGAAGGGAAGCAGTATAATTAGAACCTGTATTTCATGGGTTGAATTTTCTGATCCTGGCCAACATATATAAGTGAATATAAAGCAATGTTTTAGTGGAAGGAGAATTTTGAATAATTTTTCCAGGTAGAAGAGTAATGTTTGAAAATTAATTTTGCAAGCATTTTAGTTATCTTTTTATAACCATCATTCCTTCATTAAATGCCTCCTATATTTCATACAATTCCAGGATTTCATCTAGGACACAACATTACATTTATTCATCATAGCTCTTCAGCCTTCTTCTGATTTTATTTTATTAAATTTCTCCTCTTTTGAAGACTTGGTTCTATAATAAAGACTAGTTATTTTGTAGTACTTTTTGAGATTTAACTTATACTTCTATTATGATATAACTACTATTATACATTTAGGGTAGAAGGAAGAGACACTAAATACCACTAACACTGACTGTATCAAAATTACATACCACCACCAGGACTTATCACTTCCCCAGGTGGGTGTTAACCCTGCTATCTGGCTGAAGCAATGCCTTTCAGTGTCATTACTTTAAAGTAATTCTTTTTCTCCTGTTTTCTTAGTTGTATTCTTTGGAAATAAGTCATATTCTGAGTCCACAGTGAAGCACCTCCTTAAGAGCAGAGTACCTACTGACTTGATTTGGGATTATTATTGCAGAGAAGTTGTCTATTCTCACTGTTTACGTATCAAAAACTTGCTTGAATATAGGGATATATTAACATTCATTTTCAACTTTGAATTTTAACTCAATAATAGTTCATTTTGGTGCTTAAATTCAATTCTCTTTCAAGTGAAACTTTTGCCCTTCTGTTATAGCCCCAGTAAACCTCGCTTGTTCTGAGTGTATCTTTACTTATCACTGCAATATTCTTCAATTATTCTGTAGACATTTTGCTTCAATGTAGATGCCACCATTTTCCCAGGGAATTCTATTCATTAACTGGAACATGGTATTTAAACCTGTGCCAGTCAACTTCCTGTTGCTATAACCAAAGTCCTAAGACAATCAAATTAAAGAGGCTCGCAGTTTTTGAGGAATCAGTACCAACAGTCATTGGTCTATGTGCATTTTTTGTCCTATAGAAAGGCAATAATATATCATGGTAGAGAAAATCTCTCTGCCTTGTGGTGGCTGGTAAACAAAAATAGAGGAAAAGGAAAGATTCCTATGATCCTCTCTGCAGCCATTCTTCCAGTGCATTAAGACCTATTAGGTTTTACCTCTTAAAAGTTGCATCACCTTCCACAAATGTCAAGCTGAGAGCCAAATTTTTAACCTGTGGTCTCCTGAGGGACAGTTTAGATATATACGAGAGCAAAACTAACCACTGTGTGCATACTAGATGTACTATCTATTACTAAGATGCTATTTCTTTTATGTACTTTCAGCTGATAAAACAAGAAAATATATATGTGCATACTAATTCTTAAATATATTATAAAAATTGCATGTTTTCATATGAACCCTTCTGAATCCATATTAAACTAGTTGAGATTTCCCTGTCTCTAACATCACAAAGGTTATTCTAGCCTTCTCCTATTATCTGTAAGTTTTCATTGTGACAGTGAGAAATTTTATTTTTGACATGAGCCATACATTTACTTAATTGGTGAGTTCCAGCAATGTCATAAACTTGAATGTATACTTTTTGATGTCAAATTATGAAGAATTCTTCTATACAGTTCTATTCCAGATGGATTTAGTCTTTCAGGCTCCACTCATTTCCACATTTATTTAGCTTCTTGTTTCCATCAGTGAGGTTGTTTCATGTATTTGTAATGATAGTTAAACTAATCTATCAAAAGTGATAATCCATTTCTAACTTGACTGATCTCATAAATGCTGCTTCAGTTGGCATATTTTTTCCTACGTTTTTGAAAGAAAGTCTCACTATGTAGCCCAGGACTTGTTCACCCTTGAACTTGTGGTGATCCTCCTATTTCAGCCTTCTATATGTTGAGATTACAAGTGCTCACTATCATACCCAGCTCAATTGGCATATTTTAAAGTTTATTACTTCTGATGTAAAATTCCATAGGTTTTGATAAATGTTCAATGTAATATTTCTCCATGGCAGAAGAGTTTCATAATCTTTAAAATTTTCTTGTTATTTACTTATTTACCTATACTTCTATGCCTCTGTAAATTTCTAATCTTTTTACTGCCTTAATAATTTTTATTTTCTCAGAATTTTATATAATTAAAGTCAAACAGTATTTACTCTTTACAGTTTGGTTTATTTAATTTGACATTGTATATTTAACATCCATGTCTTGTGGCACAATTTATTATTATAGCTTCTGAATAACATTCAATTATATACATATGCATCTATTTGTTTATCTACTCTGTTTATTAAAAGTATTTCTTGCTTCAAGTTTAACAATTATGAATAAAGCTGAAGCAACAATTCACATTACCTTTCTTATACACTTGCTTTTTCAAATGAGCTGGGTAAATAATTATAGTATGATGGTAAGAATTGACTTATCTGTGGAACTATTGTTTTCTAAAATTTTTCAACTGTCCTCAAAATTTACTTAATTTCCATAAAATTAGTTTAATCTATCAATATTTTGTTGAATGTATTCATGTCAAGGCAAATGAAAAATATTTGCCTAAAATATATTTGGTTTCTGTTTGTTTGCTTGCTTTGGGTAGTGATGGCCTCACGAAATAAAAAAGTATCCTCTCTCGTACTTTATAACACCTAATGTAAAGAATGCATACAATATTGTTTCTTCCTTTTAAACAGAATTTACCAATAATACTATCTGGTCTATTACTTTCTTCCTTGGAATACACAGTTAATTACCTACTAATTATCTACTTAGTTTTAAATTGCTATTAATAATTCTTGCTGTATTCTAGATATCATTTTCCTTTTATGAGTTACTGACTTGTGTTTCTCAAAGAATTTTATTTAGATTACCAAATTTCTGGACATAGAGTTAGGGATATTTGGGGGATACAAATATTAGCGTGTTGGCTGCAGTAAGGGGAAGGGTTAGAGTTAGGTTAGGGATACTGCTAAGAGAGATGTCCATGACTACTGGGGTGTGAATGTTAACTTAGACATAGAGTTAGGAATAGTTTTGAGGTATGAGGTACAAAAAACTGAGTCTTGGGTATAGGTATAAGTGTTAGCCTTAAGGTTTGAATTAAAGTTAGAGAACAGGAAAGGGATAGTGTTGAGATACAAGTACATGAGTATTGTGGTATGAATATTAGGATTAAGATTAGGGTTACCATTAGAATTAGGTTTAGGATTTTGGGACTAATGTACCGCAATATTGGGGTGTGAGTGTTAGGGCTAGCACAATGGGTAGTGTTGGGGTGCTAGTCCTTGAGTATTGAGATGTGGTAATAGGTTTTAGATTACAGATAGTTTTAAGGAACACATATGCAATAATTAGGATGTGGGTATGTGAGAGGGTATGAGAATCTGAGTGCTACAATGCAAGTATTAGGGTTCAGGTTAGCATTACGGATAGTGCTGGACACAAATACTCAAGTATTGTGGTGTGGGTATTAATATTAGGATAGTATAGCTTCTTGGCCTTTTGGCTAAGATCAAATGTAGTATCTGTTCTTAACAGTTTAATATTAGGATTAGTGATAATGTGAGTGTAAGGACATGAGTATTGGGGTACAGGTATAATAATTAGTGCTAGAATTAAGGAGAGTTAGAATGTGACTACTCAATTATTGGCATATGTGTAGTGGAGTTAGGGACAGGATTAGGTTTAAAGGTGAGGGTTATGAATAGTGTTGACATGCAAGGACCATATATTGATCATTTGTGTGTGTGTGTGTGTGTGCGCGCGCACATGTGCATTACAGTCATGGTTAGGGTAAGGGTTAGGCCCAGTACTAGGGTGTAAGTACACAAGAATTGAGGTGAAGGTAATAGAGTTAGGGTTAGGATAGTATTGGAATGCATTTATTCCTATTTGTAGTTAAGGTTAGGGACATAGTTGGGTTTCAGTACACAAGTATTGGGGGATAGAATTACAGTTAGGTTAAGTGTTAGGACATGTCAACACTATTCCTAACCTTCACCTTTAACCCTAATCTTGTCCCTAACTCTGCTACTCATATGCCAATAATTGAGTAGTCACATTCTAACACTCTCCTTAATTCTATCACTAATTATTATACCTGTACCCCTGTCCTCATGTACTTATACTCCACATTATCACTAATCCTAATATTAAACTGATAAGAACAGATACTACACTTGATCTTAGCCAAGAGGCCAAGAAGCTATACTAATCCTAATATTAATACCCACACCACAATACTTGAGTATTTGTGTCCAACACTATCCGTAATGCTAACCTGAACCCTAATACTTGCATTGTAGCACTCAGATTCTCATACCCTCTCACATACCCACATCCTAATTATTGCATATGTGTTTCTTAAAACTATCTGCCATCTAAAACCTATTACCACATCTCAATACTCAAGGACTAGCACCCCAACACTACCCATTGTGCTAGCCCTAACACTCACACCCCATTATTGCGGTACATTAGTCCCAAAACCCTAAACCTGATTCTAATGGTAACCCTAATCTTAATCCTAATATTCACACCACAATACTCATGTACTTGTATCTCAACACTATCCCTTTCCTATTCTCTAACTTTAATTCAAACCTTAAGGCTAACACTTATACCTATACCCAAGACTCAGTTTTTTGTACCTCATACCTCAAAACTATTCCTAACTCTATGTCTAAGTTAACAATCACACCCCAGTAGTCATGGACATCTCTCTTAGTAGTATCCCTAACCTAACTCTAACCCTTCCCCTTACTGCAGCCAACACTCTAATATTTGTATCCCCCAAATATCCCTAACTCTATGTCCAGAAATTTGATAATCTAAATAAAATTTTGAAATGTAAAAAAACATTAAAATATTTTGTATGAAATATCTGTCCCTGTACTTTGTATAATTAATATTTTGTTATTATTGATTGTATATCAGTGCATCTGTGCATTTTGTAATGCTGTTTTATTTCTTTTTTTTTTCCACAATGTTTTTTTTTTTTTTTTTTGAGGCAGGGACTCACTTTGTAGTTCTGGATGGCCATGAGCTCACTATGTAGCCCAGGAAGTCCTGAACTCAGCGATCCTCCTGCCTCTGCCTCCCAAGTGCTTGGATTACAGGCGTGAGCGACCACACCTGGCATTTTGGTATGTGGTACTGATTATCAGTGGGCGTGAGTCACCACGCCCAGTATTGTATGTGGTTACCAGGGATAGAACCAGTGTTCTTGCACTTGCTAGGCAGGTATTGGAACCACTGAGCTAAAACTCTGGCCATCAAGATTTTTTAAATTTAATTCTTTATTGGTATATTTTATAAACAGCTCACAATCACAACATTGGGGATTTGTACCAGTATATGACACAAGTTAATTCTCATTTTTACCCATATCCCTACCCACCACAGAACCCCCCCACCCCTTATATACATGGTATTTCTTTTTTTCTTTCCAAATCATATTTATTCTTTCCTCTCATTACTTTTCCTTACCACATTCCCTTTGAATATTTCCTATTTCACAAAATCTATCATAGTTCTAAAACTCATCTTTCTTAATACATTCTTAAACTCTAGGAGGCAGTAAATTTCCTTTGAAATACTTCTACACCTAAATCATTAATTAATGTCCTGTATTGCAGTAACACTGAACTTTTTCTTTCAAGGAAAAATTAACACATAATGAAATTTATAAATCTTTAGTATAAAATTTGTCATGTTCTGAATATGTGTATATCTCCAAATCTATCAGAATAAACTTGCCTTCACTTCTGAGAGTTCCCTCATACACTATTTTGATAAGTATCTCTCTCCATCTCCCTTTTACCTCTGCTTTGATATGTTAAACCATAGATATGGTTCAAATATTATAGAAAGTCATACAAGTACAATCATACAGGTTATAACATTTTCTGAAATTCTTCCTTTTTAGACACATTTTTATCACCTTTCATGACTATTTTATTGAGCAGTGTTTGTGGTATCCAGAGGCAAACATTCACTTAACCATTACCATTTGGTACACATCAGAGTTTTAATTTGTCACAAAATATTTTTATACTGCTCTTTTATACTTTCATAATTATTCTCTTGTACTTTGTTAGGTGTTCTCATACCTTCTTAAATTGGTAATATTTAAAATACAAAACTTCTTTAAAAGTATAAATGTATGTAGGTATTAAAATATGTTAATGATATGCACATGTATTATGTAGAAGAAATACAGTGAGAGAAAGTTTTTGATATGGTGTTAAGTGTCAAAACAATATAGATTTTGCCAACTCGAAGTGCTTAAACTTTGGTATTTCTATATCACTGTTGAATCACAAATTCCATCTTTTACTAACTTTCCTACTTTCTAAGGTTTTGGCTGAGTTTCCATTCATCAAACAACACACACCTGGTTTAATTTCAAAACCATATATTGTCTGCCAGCTTACATGTCATAACTAAGGTAAATTCACTACAGTAGAAGAACCATCAGTTATAGTTTTGAAATAGCAAGGGTATGTTATCTTTTTATGCTCAAAATATTTGCTACACTGTAGCACTTTCACTTCAAATGTAACACAGAGGGTTGCTGAAGCCATACATGCAAATCTTCTTGCAAGTAAACTTTAAGAAGCATTTGAAAAATAAAACATAGACTCCTTAAATTTCATTTGTCTATGCTATTTTGTTTAGATATAGGTTTTCTCATCTGTAAAATTGCAGTAGTGTGGTGTAATTTAAGGATAGATGAGAAGACTATGTACATAAAAAATAGAAGCTTCTATAAATTTAATTGGCAAAATCACAATGAAAACACTAATTCTACATCTGGAATTTTTTTAATTGCTAAAACAGTGCCATGTGGGTAAGCTCTAATCACACTCTTAGGAATAAACAATGACATTCATTTGGGACAAAAATGTTGCCTCCAGAAATGCAACACTAAATTTTGATGAACCATTTTATAGTCTTAACTCTTTAATTAAAATATTTCTAGATTTGCTCCACATTATTACTTCATTAGAAATATCTACCTTCTCCCATTTGCTATTACACACATTGAAACACTAAAAAATTCTGACACATGTGTAGAAGAAAGTCTGTCAAAGAGGAATACACATCATTTACATTTTGTGTTTTTATCAGCTGACTATATCCTGGGAAAAATAATATGTGCCTTGATACTGTCATTTGAGGACAATCTACTTTATTAAAATATAGTACCACATGTCTTATTCAGGTAAATAAGAGCTTTTTTTCCACCTCTCAGTAATGGTTTGAAACATAATATATAATATGTCAGACACCTTAGCAGTCTCAGTTTAACTTTCTCAATATTCCAGAAACAAAACCATTGTATTAATCATATGTGCAAAAGTAAAACTGATTTTGGATCTTCATATTTATGTGTTCTTCTTCCATTAATTTTTCAGAAAAGTAAACACTTAGCATTTCTTATTTATCTTGGTCTATTAATAATTTTCTGAAGATGTGCAAAGTACTGACACTCAAATATACCTAGAGAACACACTGTTTATTGCTCAGAACAATCCAAGTTTTCTATTTGGGTGATGTATTGATTTATTAATGTTGCTAGAAAAACATTTATTAATGTTGCTAGATTTAGTGGATTATAAATTCATTTTCACAGTTCTTGGTTGTTGGCATTTCAAGATCAAGGTACTTACAGATTTAGTTCAGTAAGAGTCCACCAGCTAATTAAAAGGCAGTGCATTTACTTTTCAGTTTCATAAAATGAAGGTACACAAAAGCTCTCACAATTCTCTTTTTAAGGTTACTAACACCATGTATAAAATCTCTACCCTCATGACCTAAATACCTCTCAAACTCCCTACCTCCTAATGCCATATTTTCAGGGATAATATCTTAATGTATGTATCATGGGGGAGTATAAGTTATTTTATCAGCTATTTCATCAAAACTTACATCCATTTGAAATTTACATTATTTATATAAGGCCTTTAATAGTTATATAAGAATTATTCAGTGACTTCATAATTTTGTAACTGTCCTATGGGAATGTTGAAGAAGATGGACAATATCTATACATAAAGATGTGTAATATCATTAATTATCAAGAATATGAAATAATACTAGACATCTGTCAAGACATGAATTTCTGAAACTGAAATGATAACAATTCTTTGCAAGAATGTGGAAAAACTGAACATTGTTACTGGGAATATATAATAGTATGACTCCTATAGAAACCATAATGTAGGTCCCTCATTTTTTAAAAACAGGACTATCTTTCTTTTTGACATATTTTTTCCCTTCATTACTTACCCCTACCCTTTTCCTTCTGAATATTTTCTATTTCAAAATATCTATCATATATTCTAGAACTCATTTATACCATAATATTACAAAGTGGAAAAAGGGCCGGAAATTTAGCTCAGTGGTGCCAGTGCATGCCTAGCAAGTGCAAGATCCCTGGTTCAATCCTTGGCAAGCACAATACAACAATACCAGGTGTGGTGACTCACACCCAGAACAATCAGTACCACACACCACAGTGCTGGGTATGGTGGCTCACATCTGTAATTCCAGCACTTGGGGAGGCAGAGTCAGGAGGACTGCTGAGTTTGAGGCTTGCCTGGACTACATAGTGAGCTCAGGGCCAGCCTGAACTACAAAGCGAGACCCTGTCTCAAAGAGAAAGGAAGGAAAGAAAGAAAGAAAGAAAGAAAGAAAGAAAGAAAGAAAGAAAGAAAGAAAGAAAGAAAGAAAGAGAGAAAGAGAGAAAGAGAGAAAGAGAGAAAGAGAGAAAGAGAGAAAGAGAGAAAGAGAGAAAGAGAGAGAGAGAGAGAGAGAGAGAGAGAGAGAGAAAGAAAGAAAGAAAGAAAGAAAGAAAGAAAGAAAGAAAGAAAGAAAGAAAGAAAGAAAGAAAGAAAAAGAAGCAGGCAGGAAAGAAGGAAGGAAGGAAGAAAGAAAAAGAAAGGAGGGAGGAAAGAAAGAAAAAGGAAGGAGGGAGGGAGGAAGGAAGGAGGAAGGAAAGAAAAAAGACAGAAAAAAGGAAGGAAAGAAAGAGGAAGGAAGGGAGGGAGGAAGGAAAGGGAAGGAAAGAAAGGAAGGAAGGAAGGAAAGAAAGAGGAGGAAGGAAGAGTGGGAGGAAGGAAAGGGCAAAAAAAAGAAAGAAAAGAAAGGAAAGAAAGAAAAAGAAGGGAAAGAAAAAGAAAGAGGAAGAGAGGGAGGAAGGGAGGAAGGAAAGGGAAAGAAAGAAAGAAAGAAAGAAAGAAAGAAAGAAAGAAAGAAAGAAAGAAAGAAAGAAAGAAAGAAAGAAAGAAAGAAAGAAAGAAAGAAAGAAAGAAAGAAAGAAAAGAAAGAGAAAAGGAAGGAAGGAAGAAAAAGAGGAAGGAAGAGAGCGAGGAAGGGAGGAAGGAAAGAAAGGAGGGAAGGAAAGGAAGGAAGGAAGGAAGGAAGGAAGGAAGGAAGGAAGGAAGGAAGGAAGGAAGGGAAAATGTATATAGGGAGAGAGGGAATTGTAGGGCAGGCAGGTATAACAGTTGAGTTCAGGATCTCACAGAGATATGTGATCTCTCATATTTATCTTACATTGTTCAAAATAGCCAAGAGATAAAAACAACCTGTGTGTATTGACAGCTTAATGGATACACGCCATATAGTATAAAACATATGATCAGATACTATTTAAATTTAAAAGGAAGAAACTTTCCCACTTCTTACATGGATAAACTTAGAAGATACTGTGCTAGATGATAGCCCAGTTGCACAGTAAAAATAAGATTCTACTTATATGAAGGATCTATAATACTCAAAGTCATGGAAGCAAAAAATAAATTAGTGATTACCAGGAGTTGAGGATTAGGATATCAAGAATTACTATGTAATGGATTCAAGTTATATTTATGTAAGTAATTAAATTCTACAGATCTTTTATATGAGACTAAACTTGTAATTCAAAACTTTTAAGTGGTTGTATTTCTTATGCTTACAAACTCATGAACAAACATACATAAAACATAAATAAATACCACATGACACCAGGAAACTTAGAGAAGAGTTAAATATAGCTTTTATCTTGTTTATGAGTATAGTATCAAATGAACTTACATATATTCAAAAAAAACAAATTATAGATATACATGTGCAGCCTTTATATAAAATTTATCAGTTATATTTGAATAAATTTATTTAAAAACAGTAAGTTAGTGTCTTCATGAATGGAATGTTCATAATTTTTCAAGATTTTTGCTAATGCTGCTCAAATATATTCATGCATACTGCAATGAAAATCTTTAATATATAAATTTCAAAGTTTTATAGGAGAAAATTACTATAAATTTAGTCATAAAAGTCAAAGCATGAAAATAGTTCAAGTGTTTACCACAAGAAGAATGAACAAAAGTTTTTGATTGACCCAGTCATAGTGGTGCATGTCTGTAAGCACAGTACTTTGAAATGTAGGAGGGTCACCATGAGTGTGAAGCCAGCCTGGGCTTCACAGTAAGTACACGGCCAAGCTGAACTGCAGACCAAGGCCATGGTTCAAAAAACTTAAATAAAAAAGTTTTTGATACATTCTTTAATAGGGTATAATAAATCAGATTCATTCAACTATGTAGATGAATTTCAAAAATATGTTGAAGGAAATTCATGTACAGTATCATTATATGGAAATTCAAATCTAATATATAATGAGGGAGATCTGAACAATGATCATAGTAAATGTGGGATCAACTGGAATGAGACACAAGTTTTCTTTGGTGATGAAAAGAATGATATTTTGCTTGGATACTTGACCACTAAAAGGTACATTAGTACATACTTGTACAAACTCATTAAAGTATGGAATTAAGGTTTTTTTATTTTTCTCTAAATATAACATTTCCACACAAATTTTTACAACCAACTGCACAAAATAATGCTTGCTTTTGCCATAGAAAATTTATTAAATTTTACCTAATTTCTGTTGAGTATATGTAATGATACAATTATGTATTTCTATGTGCTAAAATATTTCATATAAAACTTTAAATTTGAGCCATCAAATTTAATGTTAGAATGAAGAGAATGTCTCTGAACAGAAATTAAGAAATGAACAGATTCATTTCCTTTATTTTTTGGAAATACAGTTGGTTTTTTTCCCCTGATGTTTTGTATTGGTATTTTTTTTGTTTTGTTTTTCAGACAAGGTCTAGCTATGTGGCCTAGGCTGGTCTTGAACTCACTATGGATTGATCTCAAGCTGGTCTTGAACCTGGGACAATCCTCCTGCCTTAGCCTCTTGAGTGCCGGCGCTGCAGATGTACACCACTATGCTTGCTTTGGAAATGTAGTTTTTAAGAGAACCAATTCTGCTGAGGATATAGACAGACTACAGAGTAGCTTGTATTTCTAACAAATATCATTTTTTCCCTATTGCATTCTATTTATTTAGAAATGTTGCATTATATGATATCTCATTTTATCATATTACATATTGATTGCCATATTTTAAATGATTATAATATGGCATATATTTAGGGGCAACTAAAGTAAGTTTTTAAATATTTCCATGAATGTGATTAGTAGTCTTCTAGCTTCCTCACTTTATGGGTTTAAATTTGGATTTGACATTTAATCTCAAGATAACTAGAATATTTTTTAATTTTATCTGATGGGAAGAATAACAAACATACTAACATTTTCAGATGTTATACACTAACATATTCTGTGCACATTCCAAGGATCACTCAAAATGGAAAACTAACTTATTTTCAATTATTGAGAAACCATATATATATATATAAACATATATATATATATATATGTGTGTGTGTGTGTATGTTTATATATATATATAAACTAGCACTTTTGTATAACCAGTGCCTATACATTCTGAGTAGATCCAAATACAGAAAATTACTTAGTATTTGACTTGGAAATACTTTGTAAGTGTAAACTGTTTGACATTTATTTGAAATAGTTTTCTACATGTATTCAAGCTTTTCTTGAGGACAGATGTTACTTTTCTAATAATAATATATATTTTAGTATCTCTCCATGAATCAAGATTTATTAAATAAATTGAAGCTTTCCCTTTTTACAATGAAGAACGTTGGCACTTTTTTTTCTTTTAATTGAATTCTTTATTGGTACAATTTATATACATTTCAAAATCACATATAACATTGGGAAATTTGTACCAGTATATGCCACAAGTTAATTCTCATTTTTACCCATATCCCTACCTACTCCCCCTCCTCCCCCCTTTATAT